>OVAN01012549.1:0-12853 GCA_900406275.1 Anastatica hierochuntica | reverse complement strand
CCATGGACATCTCATCCGTAAAGGTGGCCACCCGGGCGTCTAGGTTGCCCAACTCCTCTTCCAGCTTCGCCTTCTCCTCAGTCAAGTTGAGGACCTTCTCTACCGCCTTCTCCTTCTTTGACTCCAGCCCCCGAAGCAGATCCTTCAGCTTCTTCTCCAAGCCAGCCGACATGTCTTTCTCCGCCTTCAGCTTGGCAAGGCAATCCTCCACCTGAGCCCTTCCTGTTGCGATCACCTCAGTGGCGACATGATCCTTGCATGGAAGAGAGAAGCCGCAAGCTGAGCAACAAAAAAAAGAAGGTTAGCCAAAATAAAAGGGCACAGTCATTTAGTAGCCAGATGCCAAAGGCAGACCAAGTACCTTGATAAGCCCCTTTTGGACCTGGTCGAAGATGCCCAGATCACCAGAGCTAGGAGGGTCAGAAGGAAGAGCAGGGAAGACAGATCCCTGCAAGTACGCCAGGGCACCATCAAGATCGCCGATGGAGGAGGAAGGCTGCTTAGCTGGAGGACCTCTCTGCTTCTTGCTAGAGGCGGTGGCCTTTTGTGTCGCTTTCCTCTTGGACCCAGTCGAAGGAGATTCTGAGATCTCCACCACCTCCGGAAATTTGCTCCTAGACGCCAACTTTGCCTTTCTCGCCGCCTGAGCCCTTTTAGAGTCCTCCAATGCCTTAGACCCGGATCCTGACATGTTTCCTGCAAGATGACAAAAGATCAATCAAGGAACCAGCATGAAGTAAATAAACAAAGGAAGCAGGAAACAAGGAGCCAACCTCTTACGCTGCTCCGGTTTAATGCTTCTTCACTCAAAAGAAATGGGATACTCCTTTCCCCAGCAGGGATCTCTAAAATCTCTTCCGCCTTCTCCTTGCCCGCCTCCGACTTCTCTGTAGATGCTTCTGCAAAGGCAGAGGATTAAAAGGGTTAATAACTAAACTGGAAGCAGAAGAAACAAAAACATCCTAAACCTACTAGTGAATCTCCAAAGAGTAGAGAACTCAAGGGAAGTCCCGACTCTCATAAAGACAAACTTTTGGGTCTAGTGCTTCGTGGAGGCCGCCCCTTTCCTCTCCTCCCTCTCTAGCTCCAATACCAAGGGAGCACAAGCACGAGGCCGGAAGTAATATCTACCTTCACCCGGGAGAACGTGGGGAAAGTAGTAAGAGTAAACGAGCTCATCAACGTCGAGATCCAGCCCGTGGAACTAGTTTAGAACCTGGATAGCAGTGAGGATCCTCCAGGTCAGCGGGTTCAACTAGGAAGGGCAAATGCTAAAGTGCTCTGAGACCTTCCTCACCAAGGCAGGCACTGTACCCCTGACTCCAGCCTCAAAATAGCCCTCGTACATGGGTATCTCGTCTCCTGGGCATTCAGAAGCCCTCTCGCCTTTCTCAGACAGTCTTTAGTGGACGTCTGCCCCAATGGAGTACTTCTGCCTCCACTCCTCCAAGAGCTCAGAGCTCACGTTTGAGAAAGGCCAACCTTCATGAGCTCCGGACCCGAGGCGGAGCGCAACGGCAGCGGATTGGCCTCAGGGATCTCCGTGTCCTCGGGAGACCCTTCAGCCTTAGGAGATGGGCTAGTTCTAATTAAACACCTCCTCCAACACGGGCCCCAACGGAGGATGAGGCCACTGGAGAAAATTCATCACCTGAGCTAGTCATATCTAGGTTCAAGAAAGTTTCGATCTTGGGTCTAGAAACTAATCAGGACAAGAAAGACCTAAAAGCCAAGGTCGATTTGAAATCCTAAAATCCAACTCCTGGAATCTACTCTAAAAGAAGCGAAAAGAAGAGAGAATAAGACGATCTAACCTTAAGAATCGCGAATCGAAAGCTTGAAATGGATTCCGGGAGCAAGATTTCGGTAAGAAAGGGAAGAGGATGAATCAAGAATTCTAGTAAGAGAAAGAAGATGAGGCGAAAATGCCAAAGAAGAAAGACGAGAAGGTTTAAAAGAAAGAGGAGAAATCAAAGTCAGCCGCACGCGTCTAATCATTGGCGCGAATCTCGCGAGAAGAGTAACGGTTATAATCTCCCTCTTCAAATCTTCATAAATCCTCGCCAACGGCTATAAGCTTCCCTCTTCACCAAGTCAAACAGCTAGGATTTTTTCAAAATAATCCTCCTTGAAAGCTGCAAGCGGTTCACGAAATTTCAAAAGTCGAAGCCCCGAGGCCAGACGACAAAGGGCCAAACGTAACCCCCCGTCACGACATTGCTCATTATCTGATACAACTAGAACTAAAAGCAAGCAAACGCTTAAGGAAAGTAGAGGCGGCACAAGTCAAAGCTAAAAAAGGCCAAGCGACTGTTGGCATCCTGCCTAAGCCACCTAGAAGACATATTATTCCACAGCTTCGGATCGAACCTGCGCAATAAGAGGAAAACTGTTAGGAGTAATTTAGGTCATGGGAATTCCCTAGACTTAGATGGAGTACAACAGTAAGACCTCAAAGCAGGGGAATGCCCAGAAGCAAGAAGCCAGACAACGTCCTATAGCCGAGCCAGAAGTCAGACGACCAAGCATAGCCGAAAGCCAGCCGACCACCGCCTCTCCCTTATTTTCGCTATTCCAACTAGTAGATAATGACATGTATTTTAGATAAATATGCATGTATTCTACAGATAATCATGATATATCCAATTCTTGGAGGGATAATCATGAAACTCATGTATAAATACCAAGCTTAAAGGGAAAACATGCACGCACGAAAATCCTAAGCAAAGAATCAATACAACAAGAAACTTTTCTGCCATCTTTGATCTCTAAGCTTAGCACAAACATTCCAAAACCTTTGCTAAACATTCATCGACCTCCAGCTTTCGTAGTGCTACAAAGAACGACCAAAATCACCTATAACATTTTATTTTAAATTTAGTAGGATAATATTAGTAACAAACCCTTCTTCTCTTATTAGACGAAGAAAACCCTTCTTGAGTATCCCACATCGGAAACTTCCTCTCTCTTCTTTCTCTTTCTACTGAACATTTAAACTAAGTCACGAACATCTTCGGCTGGTGGTTCACCGGTCGGTTTTTTGGTGTAAATAGGTTCGGCTTTATGTTGTTTAATCTCCAACGTGTTTGGTTTCTTATCCTGCTAAGTCCGGTTTTGATTGTGTTGTGTTTCCTCTCTCTCCCGTTACGGTTTGAGTTCAAAGATCTATGGAGAGATTAATTTTTAGTTTAGTTTTAGATCAGTTTCTCGTCTTTCTCTTCTTCTTTTCTTCTCTATTTGCTTTTATCAGTTTTTTCTTTCTAGATTTCTCAGACATCTTCTTCTTCGCCAGAGAAGAATCTCATTTTGCTTTGTTTACACTCGTTCTAAGTATAACGAGTTAAATTAAGCCTTAGATGGGCTATTTCGAAGCAAGCCTTCTCGGAAATCAGGGATTGGTCTGGAAATCGAAAAAAAGAAAAACAGATATGTTCTTTAATGGAGAAAGAGAGAAGATTTAAGAAGGGAGAAGAAGCGATGGCCCAGAAAAACCTTTTCGGCCGGCGAACACCAGACTGTTCGGGAGTCACCGGGCTTCATTGGCGGAGGATGATGAGATGAGGCGACAGGAGGAAGAGGAACTAGTTGAATCTCGAAGCTTCCAGTGTGCACGTGCCCTAGTTAAAGAAAAGACATGTGGTCTTCTAAAATCATTTAAGCTTTAATGTCAATTTTGTCAACAAAAGTCTTTGTATTCGAGCCCTTGTATTCCCTTCAACTCATGTAAAATGCCTTTTGGGGCATCTAATAAAATCTTAATTGCAGACAAAAATGAAGACAAAAATGAAGATACATTTTCTAGAATTATTAGCTACGTTTTCTTGTTGAAAACTTAAGGTAACACTAATATGTTTAACTGAGTTCTATATCATTAAGATAAAAATAGAAATACATTTTTCCTAAAATTAAAATACATAAACCATTTACCAATAAGAACTTGATGATGCATATTTAGTTTACGGCTTAACTCTTCAAAACATATGTTAAGTATTTACTCATTATAAATATCATAAAGTATATTTATATTAGAAAAATGGTGTTTCTTTTCTTTGAATTCATTTTCTCCTAAATTTATAACTTATTGAATAAAAAAGAAAATCTATATAAATAATGGTGAAAAATACGAAAAAAACATTAAAAATTTTAAATCATTTTTCACATATAGATGAATATCTCTATGAATTGTCTTCAAAATATCTGCTAAATTATAAATAAACTCTTAATGATGTATAATTAGCCACGATAAATTCTATTTAATAGAAGAATAAATATTTAAGAATTTCAAAAGTCATTTCATAGCTAAAAGGACACTTGTCATCACCATATTTGATGAGGTGACACTCTCATGGAGAGAGTTGACCAACTTTTATAGATATATACTAGATGAAATATCCGCGTTGCGGATTTTTGTCTTATGTTTACTTAAATAAAAAATATTATATGTTAATGATTTTGTATCTATTGTTATTGGTTATATGTACTTCTTTGTAACTTTATGCAATTCATTACTTTTTTTGCTTACATGACGATATGCTATATATTAACACTATAGTTTGGTGAGCTTTTTCGATTGTTCATAAATGTAGGTGTTCTACCTTAATTGACTTTCAAAAACCATGTACATTCTCATCTGAATTTATATTTCTTTGACATGGAATGCTCGATCGAGACTCAACTTAATCATCCCTTGCAAGACTCCATCGAGTCTAAACCCTATCTCTGTGAATTTATGGCTTTGAAATCACCTCAATAAAATATAAGACAACTTGTTTGCTCTCTTTGTGTTATTATTCTTTTGTAAACCAAACTTCAAATCAAAGATTACAATATGCCATATGTGAAGATTATGTTTGATGTCATATATCTGAGAATATAATATTTTTTGAAAATATGATTCTCCGCTTACACAGTTCTCTTATGGATTTTTGGAGCACCTCTAAAATAAAGTTTTGTAAAAATTTTTAAATTTAATGAATTTTGCTGTAATGGTGAAAGACCATCACTTAATGATGTGTGAAACTGTGGGAATATAAATCACATTAGATGTCTTGTCTCCGTCTTAATTATTAGTGTCGTTGTAGTTTGAAGAGGCGGACTCTGATAAATGAAAGCCCTATGAAAGAAGACGAAAAGGAAGGAAAAGTGCAGAACGCAAATTACCTTAATCCAGTGTGGTGACGTAACCGTCGTACATTACAGGGATTAGCATTAGACTTATTTGGTTATTTTGGTTCAGGTTATTTGGTTTTTGGGTTATTCCAGTTACGGAAAATAGGATTCATTCAGAATAAATTTTATGCTAGTGCCGTTTGGTTTCGGTTTATTCTGTTTTTAATAATAGAAATCACCTGGAATATATTTTGTAAAAGATCCGCGATTTAGATTCAAATATGGTTTAATTTTAAAGCAAAAAAAACGTAAAGTAATTACATAATATTTAATATTGTTGATAATTGAATATATCTCGAGATATGTTTTTTTATTTATTTAATAAATATTAAACTTTTAAAATAATTTTGATTATTTTTGTTAACCACTTAAATGGGGTTGAGATTTTATTTTATATGAGTTATTTTTCTTATTTAGTTCTAATTGAATATAGCAGATGAAAACCATCACTAGCAATGCTGTTTCTCCATTTCAATGATTGCAGTCAGCCAGCATGGGGCTCTGACAGCTACATAGGATTGTCTCCGATCCTCCAAAGAAACACTACGCGCAATGAGAAAAGCACTCCTATTTGCGTCACCATTTTCTAAAGTCAATCTCCAATCACCAATGGTGCACAAAGTTTTTAACAACATCGCAGAGTGACCACGAAGCAATAGCCAATCCGGAGGCCGGTTCACCGCACCAATCAAATCCCTTGCGTCACAAACGAAGATAACTCTAGAGAGCCGATGACTGCCAATACTTTCTATGGCCCAAAGAAGACCATAGAGACGAGCTTCTAGAAGTGTTTCCATACCAGAGAATGCTCTACGACTATAAAGTAGCACGTCACCTTTACAATCACGTAGTAACCAAGAGGCTCCTCCCAGTCTCTTTTTCTTGGACCAAGTAAGACCAACATTACACTTTAACCAACCCGCAGGGGGGCTGTCCAAATGGAGGTTGCAATCTGCGCAGAAGTAAGACAAGGAGATGTAGTAGAGACCTCAGATGCTTGAGCAAGAAGCCATTCCGCTGCATCATTCTGTATCTTTTTGACACTCTCCTGAACACTGTACTGCTTCCCTTCTAATACAAATTTGTTCCGATTCTTCCACAATATTCAAGGGATCCAAGGTAACCGTCGGCGAGTTTCTAACGGAAGAGAGTGTGATGTATAAGCTGACAAAAGAAAGCCAAAGTTTTCATAAAGGGATTCAGAATGAAAACCAGAGGCAGGGGAGGGACTTTGAGACAAAGCCCAAGTCTGTCGTGCCTTAGCACACGAGAACAAAACATGGTTGATACTCTCTCCCTCTTCACCACAAGATGAGCAAAGCTGATCCACCTGCATCCCTCTATATCGTAAGTTGTCTGTCACACTCAAGGAACGACTTAAAGCCTTCCACAGAAATATTTTTATCTTGGGAGGAACATGTAATCTCCATAACGACTCTTTGAGAGGATTAAGTGATGGTTGTTGCGTTGCCTCAGAGATCAAAGTAGCCTTATTGATGCGGAGATTCAAATCATATCCATTCTTTACAGAGTAATTCCCGTCTTTGTTGTGTCTCCAAATCCAATAGTCAGGAATTGAGTTCACTGGCTTAATCTGCAGAATCCTGCGTATGTCTTCAGGTATAAACAACTCATTTAGCTTGTCACGGTCCCATGAACCAGAGACACTATCCAGCAGATCATGAAGCTTTAGGTGAAGATCAATGGTACGATTTCTGTTAAAAAATTTATAGTTATGTTATTCAATTTGTTTTTTTCCCCCTGATTAATGTCTTAATGGCCCTCCATATGATTGAAGAAATAACATTTTGCTATTTGATAATAATAGACGCCTACGTTTGATCATTTGAGAAAGTGCAAGAAATGACTTTAATATTTTTGTTCAAGTTTTCTCTCGTTACGTAATTTCAAACAACAACAATTCCGTTAACTATTTCTTTATGGATCCTATCATAAAATATTTTTTTGTATGCATTTTCGTTAATAAGTAATTCAAAATAAAGTCTCGTTGATTGATCTTTGAAATAAATCGATCTTTGAGATATTAGGTAATGTGATTTTACAAATTCATAAGAGATAAACCTTGTAAATAACTTTGCCAGTATTGAAACTTTAATTAGTCTTTTGCAGTGAGTTTCTCCAGGGGATCTTGTTCTGTAAACCGGGTTTGCCTTCCCATATGATATTTTCATAACCTGAATAGAAGCATATATGAGTTTGAACTGTATAGATTTAAAGAAAAGTTCAAATCATATATGTAATATATGCCATTAAAATAGTCTTAAAGCGTAATCTTTCCACTGTACTGCTTGAGATGCTTTAGGTTCTCGGAGACCAACTTTAGAACAATTTTCTCTTTAAGGAATAGTTATCTCTAGCATGTTGTGAGCAAAACCAAAAATCATCATGATGCCTTTATGTAACACTCTTGTTACTAAACAATCATTATATTTTTAGTTTTAATTGTTACTTCTTTTCCTTAGCATTAATACCAGATAAAACTATTTACTACTTTTGCTCATATATATTTTCTTGATTATGCCATGAATGAAGCTTTAAGATACCCAGTTTCACTTAAAAAAGACCTTTTTTTCTAGATTTAACACCTTTATTAACATATTTTACGGAAAGGACTGGCATGTACCAAATCTAATGCCTTTATTATTGAGAATCTTTTTGATGGTTATCACTGCAAAAACTAATACTATACATGAAAAAACTTGTTAAACTAATGGGAAGTCAGTCCAAGTATAGGAAAAGGTGGGAATTTTTACTCAGATCATGTCATGCATGAAGTTTACACTTACTTAACATTGCTCTTACACATCTTACAAACCCCTCTTTCTAGTTAAATATGGTGAATGCAAATTGAATAGGAAAAAAATTCTCTGCTTGATAAAAGTAGTCGAAAGCTTGTTAATTGAACTTACTTGTCCAAGGCTATGCATCTCTGGTTTTTTACTTTCTTGCACAAACCATGCGCCTGTAGATCTAAACCGTCATTATAACTTTATATACATCAGACAATTCAAGAGATGAAACATATGATGAAAAATAATTCTGTAATAACATATCAATTTCTTGACAACACAAATTGTTATCTATTTAATAGATTGGTTAGATTAGCAAGCTCGACACCAAAGTTTGTAAAATAATAGTAATCACCAAAGTCACCTTTGACAATAACAGCCAGTGGCTCAAAACCATCATTTACATCTTTGAAGCATGAAAAGCAACAACAAATTGCTCGAACTCTTGCATAATCTGCAAAATAACAAACATACTAATAAAATGCCTTAATTTCAATATTGGTTTAGTCAACATCCAGTTTCATTGTAGCTATTAGAAAAACATATAACAAATGATTTGAATCTCATGTCTCGGCACGATTTAAAGACGGATTAAAAGAGATGCCTTTTGAATCTCATTGAACATTGACATGGAGGTCAATGTCCTTCTTCGAGTTCAATGGTGACGAATTGCTTACTGATTCCCTTCTCTATCTCTATTCTCTTCGATTCATCACCTATAAAACAGGACGAACAAAGCTGAAATCTTTTTAACGCTTTTTGTAACATCTGCTATGTGGAGAAAGAGAAGATGGTATGTTCTTGTTTCACCTTTAGGAAGCCAGGTTCCTTTTATCGAGTCACTTCGTTTTCTGCTACCAGAAGCCCATGATTCCATTACATTTGTAGTCGTTCCGTCGATTGATCTAGTTATTTTGCAACAACTGAAGATCGATTTCTACTATCATATCTTACAGATCGAGCCTTTTAATTCTCAAATCCCTCGTGCTAGATGCTGCCATGGTTGAAGCATTAGAAGTCATGGCTTTGCCAATGATTCCCATAAAGGAAATCAAACGGAAAGGTGTAAAGAAATTGGAAGAATCACAGATTTTTTGAGAGAGGGAATGTATGGTTTTTTTTTATTTATTTGATTCTTGTGTCGAAGAGAAGGATTTGAGGAGGCATATACGTTTTAAGAGAAGTGAAGAATGCAGATCGATAGTTTAGCTTTAGAAGATAACCTCAACTGACGTGGCAATTAGATAGAGATTTTTTAAAATGCTGATGTGGCTAGGTTAGGAACTTCAAATAGCTCCTTTTAATTAGTTAGATGATTATTTTCTTTCCAGTTTCTTTTCATTCGATTATGTAGGACTAATGAATTATTCAATTCTCCATTTTAGATGCAGTGTAGAAATAATTGTGTATACTACAATTTTGTTTTTTTTATTGTGAATTCTCGACAAAACTGGTGCAGAATTTTTGATATTGAATACACAAAATTTTAGTTTGCTTTGATTTTAAGTATGCACATTGATAAAATTGTGATTTAAAGTATTTTAAAAGTAATTGTTACAAAAACCACACTTTTAAAAATGCTTTAGGCCACGGAAAAAACCGAACCGGCCCTGACTTCAACCCTTCTTTATGTGTTATAGAACTGCTTCCTAAACTCCGAAACCCTTGCTAGCTGCAGCTTAATTTCGTTTTTTGTATAGTGAGACTCCAACGGTAACTTCACTTCCACTTGAATAGTTATCTTCTGCTTTTTCGTATGCTGGCCAGCCTTCTGAAGCTCTTTCATTATAATGCCCCAAGTATGATTTGGTAGAGTGTTGGATTGGTGACAGATGGACCAACAATCTGCTTGTAATTTGGCCGATGTATCAACTGGAGTGGCACAAGGGTTGCAATCGGTCATGTTAGAACCAACAAGGGTTTGGATTTGGTAGATTTTATTGAAATCGAACATTTTGGTTTGATTTTTGTATTATGGCTATAAAAAAGAAATGAATCCATTTTTGTTCATAAGCCAATGAAAATTTGAAATGCACAACTATAAAAACTTTGGAGAGATAAAACAAAGATTATCATAAGTGTTTTAGGATTTCACAACAAGGTCCAAAACAGACAAAATTCCAGAAATAGAACAGTGAAACAAACAAGCAAACATAACACTCTAATCGGCCTTGGCGGCTGAAGCAGCAGCTTGACCTCTGAGACGACCAGTCCTTCTCGCAGCAATAAGACCAACCTTCTGCCCAGGCGGTGCATCACGCCTAACCGTACTAGCGTGACCAATGTGTTGATGGTTACCTCCTCCATGAGGATGCTCAACTGGATTCATAGCCACACCACGAACCTTAGGCCATGAGTTCCTCTTCACACGGTACTTGTGGTACGCGTTACCGGCCTTCAGCATTGGCTTCTCGGTTCTTCCACCACCAGCAACTTGACCAATCATGGCTCTGCATCCACTTGGGACAATCTTCTTCGAACCCGATGGCAACTTAATCCTGTCAAAAACATATAAAAGATTAAGTTATCGATGAACGAACATATCAAAACAACATCTTTTCAACTAGATTCCGTCGAAACTAATAACCAAATCATCTGACAGAGCTTCTGTAAAAACAAATATATTTCATAGTCACGTTGATGAACATATCTATAAACAAAATAAACATTTTCTACACTACAAGAGCTATCAAATTTATAAACAATTCACACTACAAAATCAACAGATCTGAAGAACTTTGCAAGCATTTCACGAATCCAACTCTTAAAATGGCAATGAACAAGTTGAATCAAACTAATTTCAGAAATGAATCATACCTAGTAGTATCGTTGTCAGGATTGTGAGCAATGACGATTGCGTAATCGCCGGAAGCTCTAGCGAGCACACCACGATCACCGACGTGATGCTCGACGTTGCAGACGACGGCTCCTTCAGGAATAGATCTAAGCGGGAGGACATTTCCGACGACGAGAGTAGCTTTCTTACCACAGTAAAGGAACTGGCCGGTGTACATACCTTCAGCGGCGACGAACAGCTCCTTCTGTTTCTTGTAACGGAAAGGATGACGGAAAGTGACGCGAGCAAGCGGAGCTCCACGGCCAGGATCGTGGATGATCTCCGTCACGACGCCCTTGAGATATCCATTTCTCTCGCCGAAATCGAGGCTACGGAACTTAGCCGGACCCTTGCGGTGGTGAGTGTGGGATTTGAAAACGGAACCAGCACCCTTACGTTGAGCTCTGATGACACGACCCATTGATGGATGCTCGACGGCGGAGATAAACAAATTAGGGTTTTGAGACCGAACTCGAAATGTGAGAGAAAATGAAGCTTTTATTGTGCAAAACTGATGCAAGTTCAAACCCTAATGGGCTTTGAACGAGTCTTTACATTGATATGGGCCTGAAGAATTAAGACAGAAGCCTCAACCAAGAAAATTATATGAATCCGGTTTCAAACTTTGAATAAATTTACCTATAATGAAATCTAAATTTTTTTTTTTTGGGGTCAAAATCTAAATTTTTTTTTATTTTGTTAGAATGTGAGTTGATGACAATGCTCGTAATTTTACAAAAGAATATACCAGGCCACACCTTGCCAAAACAAAAGTTAAAAAAGAAGGAATGGTCGGCAGCGCCGTGCCTAACTTTACATAGGCTTGAGGCGAATGTTAAAATAAGGGGTTTTTTTATTGTTTTAAAATGAATAAAAATAAAGTTGAAAAATATTAAATAAAAAACATCAGTTTAAAAGAAGAAGATACAATTTTTCTTTCTTCTTTTTCTATAAACTCTCTCACCAAACTCTCATAATCTAAGTTTATAACTTGTTCTCTTTCTATAGATAATACAGTGTCGTGCTTAGTTCTTTAAAGGTCTAAGGCAAAATTAAAAATATAATTTTTATTTATACCAATCCATCTAAATATATGCTATGTTTGTTATACCATATGAAAAATATATATAATACTTCATTTATAAAATACAAGATAAGTAGCTTATTTAAATAAAAAATAAAATATGAAAATATCATGTTAAAAATCTTTCTATAATATTTTGAATTATCTAATGGAATATTGTTGTTTTAATACTGAAATGTGAAGATAGAATTTATTATAATAATATCATAAATAAGATGATATGAGTGGTGACAAAAAAAAAAGATATGAGTAAAGGAAAAATACATGTATTAAAAACTTTCTGGATATATAAAAGAATAAATATGTGTCATAACAAAAAAAATCCTATTTAGTTTTTAAGGTGCCTAAAAAATAATATCATAACTAGATTTTGATCCGCGCCAAGCGCGGGATTACAAAATTTTTTAGAAAATTAAATATCTATAGTATTTTTTTGGTATATCTATATTGTTTTTTATAGAATGATAAGCTATATATGATACACATCTAATATTAGGTTTTAAACAAAAAGTATATATTAATATAATATCAGTGCCTTTAATATGATTATGTGTAATATAAAAATAGAACTCATAACTCATGTTTTAAATACCGAATTGGAGCTGAACATTCGTACTTTTGATTTAGGTCAGTTATGTATCTTTAGAATCTAGGTGTTTTGGATGGTGGGGAGGGGGTCGTTTTCCGGTTTGGAGGGTCAGTTTTCAAAATTCAATTGAAAACTGACTGAGAATTGAAACACTGAACGGTTGGTTATAACCTAAATTATCCAAGAAAATCAAAACTAAACAACACAAAATTCTTATGTTTTAACTCAGTTTAAACTATCCTTTTTAATCCAAAATATTAATTACTATTCCGTTTGATTTTTAAAACCAAAATATCTAAAATATGACAAAAATGCATTCTAGGTGAACATGTGAGATCTACTTTTACACTATAAGTTGCTCTTCA
>OVAN01012548.1:0-13621 GCA_900406275.1 Anastatica hierochuntica | reverse complement strand
ATTGAGCTGAGATGGTTCTTAAATGTTTCCCCCTTAACAATCTATAATCCTAATGAAATAATTTCCCTGAGAACACCCTATGCTTAGCGTCTTCCTCCAATCGTTTTACAACCCGTGTTTACTTGCTTTCTTTCTTGATTTCGAATTTAGTTTCCTTTTACCAAACTTTTTTTTCTGCCTTAGCCCGTTTTTGATCTAATAGTTCTTTGTACACATTGGTCTTTGTGGATTCGATACCCGAGCCACTACAACGTACTTAACTGTACGCTTGCAGTGATTACTTGGGTGAAAACCTGAGCCATCAGTAGTTCACAGCCAAACGTCATCGTCATGCAGCAACCACATCCGAGAGATCAACCTGGTCAATGCTTAGTGTTTGGCTAGATTTGCCGCCTCAAAGGACGTGCCCATCCAGATCACCGGTAAAGGGGTTCCTTATAACCACAATAACCTCTGTTTGAACCTTCTTCTTCTTCGATATCTGCACATACATGTTATTTCCTCCGAGCCAAAACCTGAACGATATAACGCAATCATATAAACATAACAAACATGTTATACCCTCTAAGAAGAAGCTCGAATGATATAACCAAATATCTCTCACAATCAAGCCATTATTACAATCAATATATCATCATATTATCAAGCAAGCAATCTAACCGAGTATGAATCAATCAATCAATAAATCAAGAAAACAATCATCAAGTAAGTATTCCAACAATCAACCATCAAGCAACTATCACAATCAACATATCATCATATTATCAAGCAAGCAATGTAACCGTGCATGAATCAATCATTCAATAAATCAAGAAAGCAATCATCACGTAAGCATTCAAACAAGCAACCATCAAGTAATAAACATGCAACAAACAATACTCTCATTTTGCAAGCGTCAATCACACAAAAAACAAGCAATCCTATAACCAAGACTTCTCACCTGAACATTTGGATGGGTAAAACGGACTTAGGATGCTCCTATATCGCAATCGGTTTCCTTGAACCTCTATCGAATTAAATTTAAAACTTTAGGTTTCCGGCATTTTAATGGTCGAGAAGGAAAGACTATATAAGAAATAAACTAAGAATAAAGAAATTAACTTAACCATAGATAAGCTAAGACTATAAGCTTACCTATGGTTGACTGCTCATTTGAAAAGCTTTCCTACGTTCAGAAGAGATTTTTCTATGGACGGATTTTGCTATTTAATGAGGAAATGAACTAAGGGGTGATAAGATATTTATTGGTGGGAAAATGAACTAAGGAGGTGGTTAGGTCGTGGGATAGTAAGCAAGAGGTTGCACATCTGCCAAAATAGCAAATGCGGACACGATTGGTGGTCCGGCCGCAATTTCTGCCAACTTGGATGTTGCATTCAACAACTTCCTGATTGTCTTGTCTGACAGGAACAAGTGTCCAGTAGCTTAGAGGAAGCAAGTAGACAGCTGCATCATCCTGCTGCTTTTGGACGTGTCCAATCCAAACGCAGCACAATCGGATCAAAACGTATTGCATTTGGTTATGAATGGTCGGGAAGGGTTTTCCAAGGAAAAATCCATATTTTCTCTGTCCACAAAAAAATCCTTATTTTCTCTTAAAAAGTACTTAAAATTTATTTCTAAGCTTTTTCCTTCCTAACAACCTGGGAATAATTTTTTGACTAATTTTTCTTCCGGCTAGGACATCTTAAACCGAATCGCGAGCATTTTCAGTCCACTAAATTTTCATAGAGTTCATTTTCACGGTCTAAAAACCATTATAAGACTATTGGAAATCTTCCAATGTACCTTGGGAACCAAAGACATTCATGAAATCGCTCGTTCTCGATTATTCCCTTACTCAAACATTTCCTCGACAATTTCACAAACTTTCCTCGTCCGCATTTTATTATTTGGAAAGGCTAATTACATGGCAACAATCCTAGATGTCCGGCACAGTACACCTTGAGGATGCGTTCTCTAAATGCTTAGACGAGCTACACTTGGTGAACAAGCGACTCTTTAGAGTAGCCCCTCCTATCAAAAAGAGCGCTCATAATTCTTATGTCGATACCACTTTCATGGATAACATCACTCTGACTAAGATGCCTCAGAATTTTGCATTCTCTTTAATGAAGATGTAAGATGGAACAGTCAACCCCAACAACCACACAACTTAGTACAAGTAGCATATGTTCATTGTCATTATCCAAAAAGAATATAGGGAAGCGATTATGTGCAAGGGATTCGAGTTGAGCTTGATGAGGCTGGCGCTTTAGTGGTTCATCAATCTGTCCAAATGAGTGGTCGACTCTTTTGTAAACTCAATGACCTCTTCGCGGAATAATTCGCGAGCAACCGAGTCCTGGAAAAGACACCTGACAACATACACAAGATCATCTAACACTACTCTGAACCCTTACGCTACTATTTTTCTTGTTTTAATAAAGAAACGATCTCCATACTCGGTTGCAATGCCACCCCAATGATCTCTGCCTTCAAATGTGGGCTACTCCTGGAGGTGGACCTATACAAAGAGCTGACCAAGTACTAGTATAAGACCATGGTGGTTGTGCTATCGAGAGCATGAGCTCCGATTAAATGGGAAGAAAACTTTGCCCGTCGAGCTGTTGGCATGACCAAACAAGACACTAGGGACATTAGTAGCGACAAAGGGAGCCGCGATGAAAAACCTTACAATCAACCAACCAAAGAATCATGCAGTAAGGGAAATACAAAGTGTAACTATCGACCCTTGAGTATGGCAGTGACCACTTGGTCGAATACATCCAACCTCTTTGTCAAGGGTGCTGAATTAGTAAACATGTTAAGGCAGATGGGCACGCAAGTCAATTGGCCTCCAAAGATGAGGGCACTAGATTCTAAGAGGAACCCTCGCAAGGTGGTGCGACTTCCACCAGGACCATGGGCACCATACGGTGCACATCGAGGTTAAGAATCGAAAGGCCACTTGAGGGAATTCCTATCCCAGAAAGTAAAAGATCATCTGGGACACAACATGGAAGACCACGTTGGCAACCAAAACTCTCGTCTTGCCACCACGACATGATCACGTGATCCATGTTATCTCTTGAGACTCAGAGGTGAGTAGAGTAACCCAGGTTGTAACAAAGCGAAGCACCAGGGTCCTACGTGTCAGGCAAGAAGAAAGCGAACCAACGAATAAAACTGCACTTGGAGGTTCTATCAACTTCTCACCTCAGGAACATGTGGCCCTCTCCGCCTTTCATCACAACGTCTTGGTCGTCACCTTGACCATCGCCAACTGCCTAGTAAAAAGGATCCTGATAAATAACGGCAACTCGACGAACATCATGTTCATGGAGACGTAGAAAGATCTAGACCAAGAGGCGGACGCTCTGAATAGGAAGACGATGCCTCTGGTAGGATCCAGCGACGAGATTATGCAAACCACAAGCGAAGATGTGCTCCTCGTCTATGCTGAAGGATTCAACAAGTCCACTAAATTTCTGACAGTCGGCTGCCCTTATGCCTACAGTGTCATACTAGGGCGCCCTGGGCTCCATGAAATGAGAGTAGTACCAACCATCTTGCATCAATTCTTAACATTTCCTACCCATTGGGGAATCAAAGAAATCAAGGGAGATCAAGAAACCTCCAGGTCATGCTATCAACCACCCTCAAGGGAAAGCTGCAAAATCGAAGCATCTCTCTCTCTCTTTTTCCTTCTGAATATATATTAAAATTAAGAATGTACATGCCATAGTTTAAACAAAGTAGACATAAGTGTCTACTTGTAGCAAAAAAAGAAACAAAAAATGAACCAATGCTATTTAACCAATTCCAATAGAAGGAAAGTGTTTCTCATGCTCAAAAAGATCACTTAACCAATTAGGTGCTCCTCTTGAAACGTAAGAAGCATAGAAATCCTCTTTAGTGGCACTTTGAACAATTAGAAATGCTCCTCTGTTTTTGTATCTTGGGGAAAAATTACCTTCCATTCTTGTATTTGAGTAGTATGTAGATGCAGTTCTTGGACATGGAAAGAGTAAGCTGGCCACCGCTCCGGTTCATTTATAGCCTTACAAATGGTCCATTCTTCCAATGCTATTATAACTTTGCTCAGATTTTGATCACTTAAGCTGCTAATTGCCCATTTCAAATTGCACATATGAGCATCAAAAATAGAGGAAATGTTTGAGAAGGACCTTCTTGCATGCAGTATAACTTCCCCTCTGTAGTTTCTCACCACCCATGATGCTCCCAGAATTTGTTTCCGTTTTAACAATGAGGTTCCTACATTACACATGAGCCAAGGATTCTGAGGTGGTATCCATCTTCTGTCTTCCTGCTGTTCCATCTGCTCCTTTTCTTCTTGTTCAACTTCTTGTGCCTTAAACCACATCTCTGCTTCTTCTCTTATCTTTGCAATCGTTTCTTGAACCTAAAAACTCCTTCCTTCGATGAATAAAGAGTTTCTACTCTTCCATAAGTACCAGAGAATCCATAGATACATTGATCTCAACTCCTTTGGTACCTGCACTTTTCTGGAAACCTTGAGAAGATGGTTAAAATTCACATACAAGGATTTCTCATGGAATCCATGCTCTGGGTGAGGAAAGTTTGATTCAATCCATTTTGTCTAGCTCTTGTGCATGGAAAAAGAACATGGTTTGCATCTTCACCCTCTAAACCACATGCATCACACACGACTCCCTTTTGATATCCTCTTGATTTCAAATTGTCGAGGACATGTAAAGCAGAACACAAAGCTTTCCACATAAAGGTTTTGATCTTTGGAGAAGTTTGAAGAGACCACACCTGTTCTTTAATACCATTTAAGGAAGGTTGAGCTGTGGCTTCCAATAAGAGATCATGGAACTTCATTTTATGAGCTAGCCAATATCCGGATTTGACAGAATACTCCCCTCATTTGTTATGAATCCATACCACACTATCTTGTTTCGAGATACATGATTGACTTTTTTGAATGATCATTATATCTTCTGGAAAAACAAATCTTCCAGGATATTGTTATCCCACCTTCTGGTTGTAAAATCTATGAGTTCACATACCCTTTGATCAATGTTTATAATGGGATTCTTAATCAAGGGCCTCCTTCTTCCTTCATACAACCATTCATCTGTCCAAACCTTAAGAGATTGATCATTTCCTACCTGTATTCTGAGTCCTTGTTGTAGTAAACTTCTCCCGAGTATAATGCTCCTCCATGCATAAGAAGATTTCTCTCCTATTTGAGCTTGAAGAAACTCTCCATTGGGATAGTATTTATTTTTTAACACTCTGGCCGAGAGAGAGTTATGATTTCTTACCAACCTCCATGCTTGTTTTGCTAATAATGCTTGATTAAAGCATTGAATGTCCCTGAAACCAATCCCTCCATCTTTCTTTGGTAAAGCCAATCTATCCCAGCTCATCTAATGAATCTTTTTCTGATTTTCTGTTGACTGCTAGAAGAAAGAGGCCATTGCATTGGTTAGAGCTTTACAGGTAGAAACTGGAAGTTTAAAGCAACTCATTGCATATACTGGCATTGCCATACACACTGCCTTAATCAAAATCTCCTTTCCTCCTTGAGATAATGATCTAGCAAATCAGCCATTCAAATGCTTCTTAAGCTTCTTGTGAATGTATTCTAGCATTTGAGTTTTTGAGCCACTGAAACATTCTGGTAATCCTAGATATGTTCCTGCTCCTCCTTCCTTGAATATCTTCAAACTTCCTTGAATCACAGGTTTGATTTATTCATTAACCTTAGAACCAAAAGTGATAGAAGATTTATCCACATTCACCTTTTGGCCTATTGCTAGCTCATATCTATTCAGAATTTCTTGCAAGGTTTGACATTGAGAGTGATCTGCTTTAGACACAAATAGTGTGTCATCTGCAAAAAGCAAGTGATAAATAGAAGGGCCTTGCTCTGAGGATCTGATGCATGATATTCTTCCAGTTCTCTGTGCCAAGTTGATCATATGAGACAGTTCTTCAGTGCACAAGATAAACAGAAAAGGTGATAAGGGATCACCTTGCCTAAGGCCTCTAGATGGTTTAATCATACCATATGGTTGATTATTTTAACAGAACAGAGAATGTGGGAGTTGTAACACAATACATAATCCAGGAGATCCATTTCTGATGAAAGCCTAGAGCTCTTAGAAGACATCTCAGATAACTCCATTCAACTCTGTCATATGCTTTAGACATGTCTGATTTCACAACCATGAAGTCTTTAGCAATCTGTGGATGATTCTGTAGGCCATGAACAATTTCATGAGCAATCAAAATATTATCTAAGATTAACCTGGAAGGTACAAAAGCTGATTGGTATTAAGAGACTAGATCTTTCAGATGAGGTTTGATCCTTCCCACCACTACCGTGGACACAATTTTGTAAAGGACCGAGAACAAACTAATTGGTCTTAAATCAACCATGCTCTCAAAATTTTCTTTTTTCTGAAGGAGAAACAGATGTGTGTAATTCCATTCTTTTGGAAACCATCCATTCTGAAAGAAAGCTTGGACCTCATCTGTTACTTGCTCTCCAATCACATTCCAAAACTGTTGAAAGAAAACTCCTGTCATACCATCTTGACCTGGTGCACTAGATGTTTTCACAGAGAATGCAGCCTGTTTAACCTCCTCTCTAGTCACCTTTCTTGTCAAAGCTTCATTCATCTCATTTGCAACTCTTGTTCTGAATCAAGAGAATATATCTTCAAAAGAGTGGGGATTAGATGATGCAAAAAGTTCAGTAAAATAGGCCACAACTACTTCTCCTTTAGAAGTTTCAGCCTTGTGAGCCAAACCATTAGAATCAATGAGTTTGGCTATAAAATTCTTGGATCTTGTGGCCTTAACCGAGAAGTGGAAGAAATTAGTATTTATATCTCCTTCTTTCAACTATCTTTCCTTACTTTTCTGCTTCCAATACACTTCCTCTTCTCTGTGTGCTCTGGCCACTTCCTTCCTTAAATCTTGCATTTGACTTAAATCCGGATCATTGGCAGATTGTATTTCTTCTAAAGCTCTTTCCAATTGTTGAATCTTATCAGCTGAATTCATATAAGAGCTTCTTTTCCATTTGCTCAACTCTTTCCTACACAATCTGAATTTATCCATCACCAAAAGCCTTTCACTTCCAGTTCTGCTGAACTAGACATGTTCAATAGCCTCTTTAATCTTAGGCTTATGGAGCATTCTCCTGTCAAAACGGAAAGATCCTCTATTTTTTTTCTTTGGAAGCCACTAAACTCACTAATACAGGTCTATGATCTGATCCTCTTTTGTCCAAAAAGCTTTGGTTTGATGCTGAAAATTTTTCAAACCATGCTTTGTTACCAAAACATCTGTCCAGTTTGTTCTGAATCCACAAATTATGCCTTCTACCTCCCCAAGTAAAGGGATCTCCATGACTTGGCAATTCAGAAAATCAACAACCCTGAATCATATTTACAAAGGGTTCAAAAGACTCTGCACTTCTTGGAGGACCTCCAATTTTCTCTCCATTATGGAGGATGTCATTAAAATCACCTAAGATACACCAACAATCAAACCTGCTTACACCAAACTTTAGAATCCTTTCCCATACCACTGACCTTTGATTTTGAATAGGATCTCCGTATAGACAAGAAACAAAAAATTCCTCTTCTCCATACATTACTTTGCAATCCACCAAATTCTTATCAGCATACAAGATATCTACTGCAACATTATGTTTCCAAAACAAGGCTAAACCACCACTAAAGCCTCGAGGATCCACTGTAAACATGTTGTCATAACCTAACCAGCCTTGTAATTCATCCAACTTCTTCCTTTTGTTCTTTGTTTCCATCAAAAACAGAATCTCAGGAAAATGTTTTTTACGCATTTCCTTGAGTCTTGGAATTGTCAAGTCACTTGATGGACCAATGCCTTGACAATTCCAGCTTATAAGGCTCATTTTTTATTGAGAGATCCCTCCATGGGGATCTCTCTTGCTTCTTTTTTCCTCTGATAGACCAACGTCTCACCTTCCATGTCTTGCCTTTTCCTTTTCTCACTGCTTCCTTCTGCATTTCCTGTTAACAACAAATCCTTATCACTGCCTCCTTGCCTAATCATCCTACTGTTTTTTCCTTGTCTTCTTCTCACTGCCTTCTGTTTAGGACTGACCCCAGAAGAGCTAAAAGCATATATTTTAGCATTATCACCCGTTGAGTCAGCCTTCAAAGAAGGGATAGGTTTATCTTCTGTGAAAAAGGTTGAGCATGTTTCCTTTCCATACCAATTACTCACTTTGTAACTTCCTGATCTAGCTTTAATAGCCGAGCCTAACAATTTTTCTGGATTGTGTGGAAATGATTCTGCAGAAGATAAACTTTCATTTCCACTGAAATCAAAGACTGGACTCTTATCCTTATCAGGATTGGAAGATATTATAGGTGGAGCTTCCAATCTCAGAACCATTCTTTGTCCCATGAGATCATTATCCAGACTTGACACTGCGTTTTTAACTCTTTGTTCCTTTAACCACCTTTCTTCACCATTGACACTCCTCAAATAGTTCCTCATGTCATTCAATACCTCTGCTACTATTCAAGGTCTACCTGTATATGAATCAAGAGAGTTTGTTCTTTAATTGATTGAGTTTTTGAATTACTTTGATTCTACATTCGCAAGCAAGTGCTTAAAAGAACTTGGATTCAGGAAGTGCTTAAAAGAACCCTCAGTCTATCGCAAGCAGGTAAAAGATGATCTTCTGTTGGTTGTTGCGTATGTCGATGATCTGTTTGTCACAGGTACAAACATGAAAGTCATTAGTTCATTCAAGGAAGAGATGGCATCAAAATTCGAGATGAGTGACTTGGGGAGACTAACTTATTGTCTCGGGATAGAGGTTCTATAATGCGAAGATGGGATTGTGTTGAATCAAAAGAGATATGCGAAAAAGTTCCTGGAAGAGTCGGGCATGGCAGAGTGTAATGCAGTCCATGTTCCTATGGAATCAGGTTTAAAACTTGCAAAATCTGAAGAAGAAAATGAAGTGGATGCCACGGGGTACAAGAAAGTGATTGGTTGCCTTTGATATCTTCTTCACACTAGACCAGACTTGTCTTATTGTGTAGGAGTATTGAGCCGATATATGCAAAGTCCTAGAGAGTCACATGGCGCAGCAGTAAAGCAGTGTTTGTGTTATCTTCGTGGAACCACGACTTTTGGTTTGATATTCACGTCTTCTACCATAAAAATACCAAGAGTTATTGGCTATAGTGGTAGCAGTCATAACGTGGATCCAGATGATGGTAGAAGTACAACGGGACATGTGTTCTATTTAGGAGAAAGTCCAATCACTTGGTGTTCACAGAAACAAGAGACAGTAACATTATCATCATGTGATGCCGAGTTCATGGTCGGAATTGAAGCAGCAAGACAGGCGATCTGGTTACAAGTATTACTCAGTGAGATACTTGGAGAACCGTGTGAGAAGGTGCTAATTCGTATAGACAACAACTCGGCCATAACCCTTACGAAGAATCCGGTGTTTCATGGGCGAAGCAAGCACATACATACGAGGTTCCATTTCATAAGAGAATGCGTCGAGAGAGGACAAATCGAGGTCAAACATGTGCCTGGGAATCAGCAGAGAGAAGACATCTTAACAAAGGCACTTGGGAGAACAAAGTTCAAGGAAATGAGAGATCTCATTGGTGTTTAAGACTTAAGTGGAACTGAGTTCAAGCTTGAAGGGGAAAATGTTGGATTAAGCTTGAACAAGAAACTTGCATCTCAAGCTAAGGAAAAAGGAAATTGTACTAAAAGAAGATTTGGAAAAGATTAGTTTTAGGAGTTATCTAAAACTAAGTCTAATTAGTTTAGGAATTGGTTTTGTATTTTCCTATATAAACCATCGAGCTATGATGGTTGATTTAAGAAAGTTTTGTGATCTTAGGTTTTGAGCTATTTTCCTAAGAGATTGAATAAAGAGAGTTTGTTCTTTAATTGATTGAGTCTTTGAATTACTTTGATTCTACACACTCTCTCTCAATTTCTTCGAGCTTAAAAGCTTCCGATTCAAATCAATACGAAGCCTTATTCCTTCTTCAAGCCATTCTCTGCCAAGTTTGATTTTCCATCTCCATCTTTATCACGAGATTCTCGAGCTTTATGTTCTTGCTTAAAGCTTTGAACATTTCTTCATTTTTCTGTGTCATTAAAACCAAAGCTTTCGTTTTCAATT
Source organism: Anastatica hierochuntica (assembly GCA_900406275.1). Taxonomy (NCBI): domain Eukaryota; kingdom Viridiplantae; phylum Streptophyta; class Magnoliopsida; order Brassicales; family Brassicaceae; genus Anastatica; species Anastatica hierochuntica. Next base: position 3,423 of record OVAN01012548.1, on the reverse strand, counting down.
TCTTTAAGATCATCTCCATCTCTTTCTTCGTCTGTTCTTGTAACACATATCTCAATCTCTAGTTATGCAAAAAAGGATCGAATCTTTATCACTCTCCATGTTCTAAAAACAAATATTTATGTAATGATTTTGATTTACGAACCTTTATTCTTATGAACTAATCTATCTCTTGCCTCTATTTCTCCATGTGAACATCTAAAAAGCTTTGTGAACAATGTTGTTGACGAAGAAACAAAGCTTCTTGGTTGAAATCTTTATACTGAGACCGATTGATTCCTATTCTAATTCCACCATCGTTGTTGATCAAAGAAAACTCATATTCATTGGCGGTTTTCACGGAGGAAATACAGTAGACGACGACGAGACGACGACATGGAGAGTGTTTGTATGGTGGCAGAGATAACCTGCAAAATCAAAGAATTCCTATAAAAAAAATTAATCCAAGAAACAATCGGCTGAAGATATTGAGAAATTAGATCAGGTCAAATTTTTTGGGTTAATTTCGTGCCCAAACATGTCAGAATCAGCTCCTCCGCCAGAATCATATTCTTCCTCGCCTTCGTCGGGTTATAGAACAACCAAGGGATCGATTTAGACGAGAACATAGTAAATATATCTAATCCAATTTTGAGTTGGGTTTAATGTTTGTTATATTCGATTTTTCCCCATGAATAAATGAGATAATCAATCTAATTCAGTTTTGTAGTTTTTGACATATTTTGCGATAGTTCATACATGTGACTATCATTATCATAAACATCTTAATGTCAATACCAAATTTTCAAACATGGGATGTTTTTCACCATATTACACCAAATTTGATGTAGTTAGCAAACTTTTTTTCTATTTGTTTTCGCTAGAAAGGAATATCTCTCATCTCTTAGGCTAAGCAACTGAGCCGCACTGCCTAAAAGCAACACTACCAAGTAAATCTTCGGGGTATATCGACAAAACAGAAACCTCTTTACAATGGCTGCTTATCTATGCGAATGTAGTAAGGGAAGAAAGCACTACCCCATGCACAAATAATCTAAGGCAAGACAAGGAGTGACCCACCCATGTGATGGTAGAGTATTTTCTTTGCTTGAAAATATCCAGGAAAAATAAGTTTGAATGCTTAACGCAATGAAACCAGAAAACCTGGATAATGTATGTTAGTTTATCACTAACATACTCCAAAATCCTTCTTATCCAGATTTGGGGAGCATAAGACTTGGTACACGGCTTCTCCAGGATAGCCTCACCAAGTAAAAAAAGCTTAGAGTGGCTCAACCATGTGGGAGCAGAGTGCAACAACAAACAAAACCCATCCATGATGTAACACAAAAATATAGTCAAAGCCTAGCGGGGGCAATGACCTCTATATTCAACTAAGTCTAAAAGGGAGAAATAAACATATATCTGTGTATATCTCAAGGCAAACATTCTCACAATGCTCATACACCAAGGAAAATGCCTACACCCTACAGATTGATTCAAGTCATAAAAAAAGGGAATAATCTTCCTTCGCCAACCTTGGTCATGTACCAAAGAAAATGCCCACATTATACAGATTGACTCAGGTCACAAATCAGCGGATAATGTTCCTTTGCCAATCCTGCTCATGAACCAAGAAAGGATCTCCCGACCAATCTTGGTCATCGCCCAGAAATGAGATCCTCTCATATCCTGGTCGTGCACCAAGAAAGATCTCAAACGTGCGATCTCCATTATTAACATTGGCTATGCACCAGAATATAACTAGTTTGATCTAGTTCGGTCAAACATTAAGGAAGGATTTACATTTGCGAAACCACGTACGGGTCATGCACCATGAGGAAATCCCCATGTACAAAATAAGCTACAAATAACGACCTTCCTAACCCATATTGGTTAGTTACCAAGGGCTGACTCACCCTCAAAAAATCGGCATTGGCCATACGCCCAAGAAGAAGTTCCATTACCACTCAGGAAAACCTACATAATTGTGCCAAACATGGGGCACATAAATTGATCGCAAACGCGAAAACGACAAGGATGATTCCTTTTTATCAATGTTATTACGACAAGAAATGACAAAGATCATGCTTAAAAGCGTGGAGTCCAGAAAGAACCGGGCGAAAGCCAATCTAAACAAAAGCCCGCCATGGTGAGAAGGTCTGACAAGTGCAGAAAGACCGCTTTAAGCGGCTTGCCAAGAGTTCTTATAAAGCCCAACATGGGCAACAATATAGAATTTATTTTAGAGAGAGAGAGAGAGAGAGAGAGAGAGAGAGAGAGAGAGAGGTTCAAGCAGCTTCTTAGGAAACGGATTCACCTTGATCATCTTCTTTATTCTTCTGGGTCTAAGGCTCTGTTTCTTGGGGAATCGAGGGATCAAAGTTAATCAAGAGAAAATTGTCATCAAAGAACAGAGGGTCCTCTCCCTTGGCCATTACATTGGAAGACAATACATATCGATACTTCTTTTGCTCTTCAGCTGGCTTCCAAGAGTAGGTGCCTGCTTATACCATTTTCGCATTAGCTCCAAGCGAACAATGATGTTGGTGCCAAAAACAATTATGTCATCTTGGCCTAGAAGTCCACCATCTCAGCTTTACGCCCAATGACTTCCAGTTCCTGAACCCTCCTCTCCTTCTCCAAATCATCCAACTCCAAGCACATCTCATACTCGCTGTTCTCTAGAGCCTCCACCTTGGACTTCAGGTCACTTATCTCTTGATCCTGAGCAACGACTAGCTTCTTTGACTACCTCTATCTTCTCCAGTTTGACTTGCTTCTTTAAGGCCTCGTTGTTTTTATCCACCATGTCCTCCTCGATTCTCCCCTCAATCTGATAGCGCATCGACATGATATACAAAAAAATAAAAAGAGTCTCCCTTAGCAGATCAAAGAATCAATCAGTGGCTTCATGAAGGTTGTGTCAAAGTATGCCTTCCTTCAGCAGGCTAGTTTGCACAAAATTCAAGAACCATGAGAGGTTGTCTCCTTTTCCAATCATGTTATCTCGAGGAAATACCTTGGATCTCAACTCTCTCAGGGTATTAACATTATTGAGGTGAGGATCATGATAAAAAATGAGCACTAAATTTTGTTAAGGAGCAGCGGTGATGGTTCTAGCCCTCTTCTGGGATAAGGAAGTAGAAGTATTCCTAGGAGATTTACGTTTAGGTGCAGAAGTGCTCTTGGTAATTTGGAATTCATCCTCTACGACGACCATGCTCCATGATTCCCTCTTGACAGAATTGGACTGGAGAGCAGCCTTGAACATATTAGAGAAGTCAACTTCACTAATGTTAGCCATATTTTCTGAAAAGAATCAGAGAATGCGTGATCATCATAAACTTTCATAACCAGTCGGGAAATCAAAAAAGCGATTGTATCTTACAAGAAAAATCATGTTTACTGATCAAGTAAAAGATGTCACAACTCTCTTGGAGAATT
>OVAN01012547.1:0-13623 GCA_900406275.1 Anastatica hierochuntica | reverse complement strand
ATGAATATGTAACGAATCCAAAAACCGAAAACAAAAAAAACGGATCTGAAATGGATCCGAAACGGATCTGAAAATGAAATTGTTTTGACCCAAAAAAAAACCCTTAAGAACTGGTTAAGAACCGGCTCTTAATTAAGAGCTGCAAGGAACGGTTTCTTACCGTTTTCTATTTTTTTTTAATTAAAATATTGGTAAGAAACGCAGATTAGAAACTGCGTTGAACATGCCCTTAGGGCATGTCCATTAGAGTATCAAAACAGGTTCATGGGCTCGAAATCTTAGGCCAAATCATAAAAAAAAATGGCCCATTTTGCTGAACCGATTCTTACGATTGATACCGTATGAATCGGTTCACACCACGTGTCAACCTTTTTTTATTTGGGTCAGAACAATTTCATTTTCTGATCCGTTTCAGATCCATTTTTTTTTTCAGTTTTTGGATATGATACGGATATGTTTACGATTTTTGAAGTTTCGAATCCGTTTCTGATCTGTTTAAAATATCTCGATCCGAACCCAAAATACCTGAAAATATCCGTTTCGGTTTCGTTTTAGATCCGTTTCAGATCCGTTTTTTTTGTTTTTCAGTTTTTGAATATGATACGGATTTGTTTACAATTTTTGGAGTTTCGGATCTGTTTAAAATATTCCGATCCGAACCCAAAATACCCGATAATATCCGTTTCGGTTCCGTTTCAGATCCGTTTTTTTTTTCTTTTTCAGTTTTTGGATATGATACGGATCTGTTTACGATTTTTGGAGTTTCGGATCCGTTTTAGATTTGTTTAAAATATTCCGATCCGAACTCAAAATAGATGAATAATCTTTGTATGTTCATGAATTCTCATTGTATTAAATAAAAACTTTTAAAAAATGTTAAAAATATTTTTTTTTATTCTTAAGAACCCCATCTTTAGGTTCATCAATGGAAGAACAAAATAAATACAAGTTCATCACTATTCGTGACCCCACCAAAAATAAATTAAAAAATTCTTATGAACCCCAGGTTTACTAATGCCCATGCTCTTAGGACCTAAACCTTTCATTTGACTCCTAAACCTTTCATTTGACTTTTTGTTTGTTTTTTTCTTTAAGACTTTGATATGAAATATGCTCCGTCCCGTTTTACAACATGATTATAAAAGACAATACTTGCTGGAAAAAAAAAAAGACAATACTTTTTTTGAGATGTTTAATTAATTATACAAGATAGCTAAAAAGCTCAGAAATCATCAAATTGAGAGGCAAACAAATCAGCATGTTCTCTTTCACATTCTCATTTGTGTCAATTTATATTGATTAAAAATAAAAATAATATCCTTTACTCATTTTTTTGTCCAAAAAATACAATATAATTTTTCGATGAAAAGAAAGTACCATAACAAATTTTTTGTCCAAGAATACAATCAAAAAGAGGACAATATAAATTCCAGGTTCCTTTATTTCTGTTTTCGACTCTAAATGTTGTAGAACATTTTTTTTTTGGTTTTAATGTGTTGCATAACAGTTGATCGCAAGATTGTATTTATTTGATTTTTGATCGTATTAAATAGTTAGACTAAAAACAATTAAAAAAAGAAATACAAATAGATATTGTAAGTCTACCCATTAATTAGTTTTTATATTCAACCCAATTCTAAATTTACACTTTTTATGTTATTTTTTTGTTTAAAAAGGAGACAATTTTTTTTGTTTTATTATATATATATATTTTTGACAATCTTACATATTTAATTAATTATTCCCTTGTAATATTGAGCTAACTCAAAAAAAACCAATTTTCCATATTAAGTAGAAAATATGGCGATCGTTTTGCTGGTTGCTCACCAAGGGATAACACCTTACGGCCTATGTGGATTTGGTCTCCAAATCGTTAAATAACTTTTTGACATTAATATTTTGGTGGCCAATCTATACAGAAAAATATCATAAACTCGTTCATATATCTTAATGCGGTGAAGATTATGTAAGGTTTACGGTTTACCACATTATTTTTGAAGCTTTGATCAGTGAACCTAGAGATAAGTTGATATCTAAGAAAGTAGAAGCATGCCCGAAATATTTTATACTCATTATTTAATATACTTTTTTACCCGTAGTTAAAAAATTACAGATTCAATAAGGTTTACACACACGCTATTCCATGTGTTTAGTAATTAATGGTCAAGTGGAAAAGTTTCAAAGACTGGAATCTAGTACACGTGCGGTCAAAGTTGGCACGTGACATTAATTGAAAGGAGCTTGACTGAAAAAAGTAAGAGGCTGTGAGCATTTTTGGTCCGTTGTCACAAAAATACTTTTTTTTTTTTTTTTTTCAAATTAGCCGTCTCCTTGACCATCCAGATTCATTGGACTTCAATCACAGCCTCTACCTTTTATTTTTATTTTTCTCTTTTAGTCCCTCCAATTATCCTAAATTACATACAAGAACGACTGAATACGGAGAATCCCCAAATAGTTCCCATTTTTTTGGTCAACCCCAACAATATCCTTAAATATTACGATGACACACTTATATTTTTATTTACATTTTGACCCCTTGTTTTACATTATTTATGATCATAAAGAGAGGGCTTTGAGAACACACACGTGCGTGAAAATAAGATCCACTAGATGTTTCTATAGAGTCACATTACTTCCACGTATAAAATGATCACCACTATCAACACATGTACATGCAAAAATATATTGGAACTTAAAAGCTAATGGAACATAAAGAATCGTCGAATGAAGTGAAATACAGAGGTGTACGTAAGCGTCCGTGGGGGAAATATGCGGCGGAGATACGCGACTCGGCCAAACATGGTGCTCGTGTCTGGCTTGGCACGTTTAACACAGCTGAGGATGCGGCTCGGGCCTACGATAGTGCTGCTTTCGCCATGAGAGGCAATAAAGCCATTCTCAATTTCCCTGACGAGTACCAAATGACAGCGGACGGTCGTAGAAGAAGCAGTGAGAATGCGGTGGCTTCTTCCTCTTCGGAGTATAGAGGACGAAGCGGAGGTGGCGGCCGGAAGGAAGTGATTGAGTTTGAGTATTTAGATGATAGTTTATTGGACGAACTTCTAGAATATGGTGAGAGTTATAACCAAGACGTTTGGAATGACACTAACCATTAGATTGATCACTACTAAGCAACTAGCAATTATGTTCTTCTCTATATGGATTATAAAAGTTTCTGATTTTGAAGTATAGATGTCCCACTCTTCTGTTTCTTGTATTTTGTTCCCGGGATAATTTAAATCACTAGTTGTCCCAAATTGGTTGATATTATTATATAATACTTGATTTTGAGCCCTCTCAAGTAGAGAGTTAAATATTTGAAATTAAAGATAAACATATTTCTTATAATTAAAATGAAAATAATTTAATTATTTATTTTCTATGGAATGTGAAATATTTTTAAAAAAAATATTCTTATGATAATCAATCATATCATCAAAATGTAAAACATTTATATTTATAAATTTGCATAACTATAACAATAGTTCAAAGATTCATATTTATTTCGATACTCTCAATAGTCTAGATATCTAAAGATTTCTTATTCATAGATAGTGAACTCACATGTCATACAAATTTGGATTAAGTGTTATATTTTTAGATATGGATATATTGATGCATACATATTATATATATATATATATATATGTAATTTGACTTCTTCTTCAAAATATATCAAATTTACTTCCAATAAAAATACTTAAACATTTTTTTTTTGACACGGGTGGATCGACAAGGCCCGATCCATAGTCAAACCCTACGATGCGAGGCATCGCGACTTGGTGGAATCGAACTCCAGTCGTCTGAGTACTCAGCACCAGGACCTTTGCTACTAGACCAAATGAGTCTCGGCTAATACTTAAACATTTAAATTTACCATTGTCTCATATGTTTAATATTCATGTTAACTTTTGAATTACATATTTGGATCCAACTTGCTATCCATAATATTGTGTTTTTATTATGATATTTGACTTCTTATAGTTTTTCACGATTCATTGGATCCGAAGCAAAATATAGAAATCATAAAATTTAACATGTTCATATTCATCTCAATCATAGTTCTAAGTTCATTAAATTTACGGGAAAAAAAATTCAAAACAATGAGAGAGAGAAAGCGAGAGAGAGAGCATGGGTCGATCTTCGAAATGTCTCTTACGATCTCTACTCCTACATTGGGTTGAAATTTCTTGCCAGTATCATCGGTACTTTTCATCGGTTACATCCCAATATTGAGCGGCGCAAAAAATTTGATGTTGCGGAAATACTAATGGTCTTTAAACTAGATTTCCTCCTACCTGATCGTATATCCATACCCTGATACAGACACAATAATTTCGGCTAACTTCCCTTGGCTTTTGCCATATTGCCATTCATGTCATAAGTGGAGGCACTCAGACAAAGATTGTTCTCGTACGCAAACATCTACTGAATTGAGGTTGATGATGGCTCAATTTCGAAAGACTCGCAGAACCAACAGAGGCATATGAGCTTTTATGAGGATGTGACAAATATTACTTTTGAGATTTGCGTTGTGAAGGATGCTGAGAATACTAAAGAGGTGAACTACATGGGGTATCAGAGCAACCAAGAATTCAATCAGAACAACATGAATCACCCCAATTTATCTTACAGAAACAACACTGTCGTTGATAATCTGAAGACTGCAATTACCCTCTAGTATCATTCCAGGGAAAAACCTTGGTGCAAAATTCAGGCACATGGAATATTTTTGGAAAAACTTTTGCGTAAAATCCGGGCAACAATAACTTTCAGCAGAGATCTACAAGAAAATAGTTCGTGCAAAACTCGGGTTCAGGTTTTCAGGGAAAAATTTCCATGAAAAATTCGAGGGTGAAGAACTTTCCACCTGTTTTTTATAACAAAGGATAGACATCTGGGAATTTCTCTGGTTTCTAGAATTTTCCGCAAGAGCCAGCTCCTCAAGAAAATAAACTTAAAGCCATGATGCAGCAGATTCTAAAGGGACCAAATATCAGTAATTCTAAGGTTGATGGCATGTACAATGACCTCAATAACAAATATGAATCCTTCTCAACCAATGTGAAAAAGATGGATAGCCAATAGGCTCAGACTGCTGAAGTAATTAAGAGATCTCCAGGAACTCTCCCAGGAAAAGTTGAGCAAAACCTGAGGAATGATGAATATGTCTAAAGTATTACCCTTTGTAATGGCAAGAAACTTACTCCAGTACATTATAGGGGAAAGGAAAAGGAAGAGATTATCATCCTGGAGGAAGATCATGAGGAAAACATCGACAATGTGTGCGAATCAGAAAAACCTGCACTTTTTACGGATGGAACGATCGATCCACCTAGAGATCGATCGATCCCTTGGAAAAATTGAAGACTGCTCCTACTTCTTCCTCATACGCGCGTGTTTATGTCCCCAAGTTTCCATGCCTAGTTCCTGCAAAGAAAATAAGAAAGGAATTAGAAGATACAAGGTGCAAAGAGCTTGTAAGCGAACTTACAATGAGACTTCTATTCATTGACATGTGTCAGATGGTTTCCTCGTTGAAGAGACATATGAAGAACATGCTTGGTAATAAGACTAGTCTTAAAGAAGGTGTGATGATGATTACTGAACAATGTAGTGTTCAGCTACAGAACAGGATGCCCAAGAAGCATGGAGACCCTGGTCCTTTTGTTTTTTGTGAAGATTGAAGACCTCACTTGTGAGCATTTTTATGAGATTTGGGATTCAATATCAATCTTTATGACTTTCTCTGTGGCTAAGAAGATGGGAATGATGAGATTTAAAGATACAAGAATGTCTCTGGTGTTAGCATATCATTTAGTGCGTATTCCTATGGGTGTCTTGAGGATCTTTTTGAGCAGATTGAATGTGGCTATATACCTAAAGACTTCGTGGTATTAGAGCTTGACGAGGAGCCAAGGCATTATCCTTGGTAGAGCCTTCTTGGCTAGTGCAAGTTGCCATCACTGATGTTCAGGTTGGAAAGATTGATCTCCGTCTGGGAGATTTACTCATGAAATTTGAGATGGACAACATGTTGAAGAAGCCTTCTATAGACAGCCAAGTGTTTTTGATTGACCACATTTCTGAGATTTCAGATGATAGAACTGAGGAGATCCTCTATGATGATCCTCTACAGGTTGCCTTAGTGCAAGAGGAGTGAGAACTTGGCTATATGAATGGAGATGCCTCAAAGTACTCATGAATTCTGGATGCTAGTGAGAGTATGGGGAAGCTGGTAGCATTCGCAGAGCTAGAAGAAGCTGCAGAGAAGGCACACACAGAGATGGATGCGCCCCTCTCTAACCCTCAGAGCGAGCTGAAAGCTACAAAAGTAGAGCTCAAACCACTTCCAGCAAGACTAGGGTGCGCGTTTCTTGGTCCTAACTCCACTTACCATGTGATTATCAATAATGAACTGAGTAGCGTAGAAATCGCCATTTTAGTTAGAGAAATCAGGAAGTGTAGAAAGTCTTTAGGTTACACACAAGATGATATTACAATGATTTCTCCAGATATATGCATGCATAAGATCCATCTAGAGGAAGAATCTAAGAGCTCCATAGAACATCAGAGAAGATTAAACCCGAATCTGAAAGATCTTGTTAAGAAATATATTATGAAGCTCTTAGAGGCTGGAATCATACATCCTATTTCTGATGGCACTTGGGCTAGTCCAGGGTACGCAGTCCCTAAGAAGGGTGGAGTAACAATGGTTAAGAATGAAAAGAATGAGGTGATTCCAACAAGAACTGTTACATGACATAGGATGTGCATCGATTATAGGAAGTTGAATGTTGTGACTAGGAAGGATCATTTTCCTTTACCTTTCATTGATCAAATGCTCGAGAGATTGGCTAACCATCCTTATTACTGCTTTTTAGATGGTTATTCAGGTTTCTTTTCGATTACTATTCATCCAGATGACCAAGAGAATACGACATTCACTTGTCCTTTTGGAACTTTTGCTTATCGAGTAATGATGTTCGGTATGTGTAATGCTCTAACTACTTTTCAGAGATACATGATGTCTATTTTTATTGTTCTAATTGAGGATATAATGGAAGTGTTTATGGATGATTTTCTGTCTATGGCTCTTCTTTTTCTGTGTGTCTCTCTAACTTGTGCAAGGTTCTATAGCGCTCAAATATCTGGTTCTGAATTGGGAGAAATGTCACTTCATGGTTAGAGATGGGATTGTTCTAGGCTATAACATTTCAGAGAAGGGTATTGAAGTGGAAAAGGCTAACGTTGAGGTGATGACTATGCTGCCACCTCCTGATTCAATGAAGGGGATCAAGAGATTTTTGGGAAATGCTGGGTTTTATAGGAGATTCATTAAGTATTTCTCGAAGATTGCTAGACCTTTGAATCAGTTGTTGTGTAAGGATGTAAAGTTCTATTTTGATGATAATTGCATGTCTACATTTTTTTGGTAATAAAAGGCGCCTTGGTGAGTGTGCCAATCGTACAACCTCCTGATTGAGAGTTGCCTTTCGACAATGTGAGATGTGAGTTATTGCGCAGTAGGAGTCATCTTAGGAAAACAAAAAGAAAAGAAGTTGCAGATGTTTTTGCAGTAGGAGTCATCAGGGGCGCAGAGACGAGCCAAAGCCATGGTTTTGCGATATCGCGAACTATCTTGCTGCAGATGTGGAGCCTCCTAATTTCGTCAGATATGAAAAGAAGAAGTACCTCAAAGATATCCAACACTAACTTTGGGATGAGCCATATTTGTCTAAACAATGTGTGATGGGATTTTCAGGAGATGCGTTACTGAGGAGGAGATTCCAGAAAATCTTTTTCATTGTCATGGATCAGACTATGCATGTCACTTCGCAACCTTCAAGACGGTTTCTAAGGTTCTTCAGGTAGGTTTCTAGTGGCCTATAATGTTCAAAGATGTTTAGGCCTTTGTCTCCAAGTGCGACTCCTGTTAGAGACAAGGCAATATAAGCAACAGGAACAAGATGCCTCAGAACTTCATTTTGGAAGTTGTGGTTTTTAATGTATGTGGAATTGACTTCATGGGTCCTTTCCCATATTTTCATAACAATCATCACATCCTTGTTATTTTCGATTATTTTTCTAAGTGGGTTGAACCAATTGCCAGTCCCACTAATGACTCGAAGGTTGTACTGAAGATGTTTAAGACCATCATCTTGTCGAGGTTTTGTGTGCTGCGAATCGTGATTAGTGATGGAGGTTCACACTTCATCAATTAGGTTTTCGATGGACTCTTGAACAAGCATGGAGTTAAACACAAGGTCGCTATACCTTACCATCCTCAGACTAGCGGGTAGGTGGAGGTTTCCAATAGGAAAATCAAGAGCATTCTACATAATACTGTTGGAGTTTCTAGGAAAGATTGGTCTAGGAAACTGGATGATGCACTATGGGCTTATATGACCGCATACAAAATACCCCTAGGGACTACGTTGTTCCACGTAGTGTACGGGAAGCCGTGTCATCTTCCAGTTGAGCTTGTGTATAAAGCAGCATGGGCAGTTAATTTGCTGAACTACAACATCAAGTCTGCTGCAGAGAAGCGTTTACTGCAACTGAATAAGCTCGATGAGACCAAACATGTTGCTTATGATAGCTTCCAAATCTACAAGGAGCGTACAAAAGCATTTCATGACAAAATATCATTCGTATAAACTTCAAACATGGAAATCAGGTACTTCTCTATAACTCTCGTTTGAAATTGTTTCCAGGAAAGCTGAGGTCTAGGTGGTCTGGTCCATTCACAATCAAGGAAGTGCGACCTTATGGAGCTGTCATACTATGAGACAAACATGAAGAAGAATTTATAGTGAATGGACAACGTCTTAAGCCGTACTTTGCTTATTATGAGGTTGTCGAGGTGACTACTGTGATCCTCAGTGATCCTATATTAGCCTGAAAAGGCTATGCAGTCCATCTAATGACCTTAAACGAACAATGACCTTAAACCAGCCTGAAAAGTGCTCGATCGATATCCCTTGTTCGCGAACCATGTTCAATTTTGGTTATAAATTCTGATTTCTTTTCACTGAATTTAAACCAACAAACACATTTTTATAACCCAACCACGTTGTTTTGAATCATAAAGACTCCTTTTCACAAGTTTTCTTCTCTTTCTTCCACACATCTCTCGCCCATGCGAAAATTTTGAATCCTTCATAATTTTCTCAATTCTCAATGGTTTTGCGAGTTCTTATAGTCAATTTCTATCACTTTTACAAGATATATCTACCCCCAGTATCAGTTTTAGGATTCATGAAGATATGGCTTAATAAAAAACGAAATTTCAGTTTGACTCTTTTGAGAAAGATTGTGGTTTTGAATAAACTTTGATTTCCTGATGATTCCTTTGCTTAGCTTGTTCGATTTAGTCTTATAAGAATGAATCGTGATTCTTTGCTTATGATTGAATAAATTTGATGCGGAAGTTGATGCTTTTAGGGTTTGGAGAATCTTAGAATCAGAGTTTTTTTAGGAACTCAAAATTTCTTGAATTTGTGTGCTAGTTGATGTCTTTGATAGTTTATTAGCATGTTTAAGAAAATTATGAGTTTCCTTGAGAGTTTTAGTGAGTTGATGAACAAAGTGTATCTTTGTGATATGAGCGTTTTTTACCGGTGTGAATGAGTTTACTTTGAACATTGAGATGACTTGGAGTTCACATATAGTGTTGTTTGATGTTAGAAATTTGTGATGCTGCATTGTTGAATATATTGGCATCAATTGGAACCGAAAAGCTTATGTATTATGTGATTTTTCTAGTTCTTCCTCTGACTTGGTGTTTGAGTGATGATTTCGCAAATGGTGAGGGTACGCGACTGTGGAGCGACAAGACGTGTACAACCACCTCCCAAAGAGCCACTGGCGGAATCCAATCCACCGTCCCCTACCACGTCATCTTCTCCTACTTCACCACCTGTCCGGAAGTTGGACTCTCTTGATGCCTGTAGATGCGCTGCGATGAAGAATACCATTATACCAGAATAGGCAGTGTTGCTTTTCTACTATGGATTCCTGGGGAATAAGAGAGGATGTGGCTAGTATGTTTAAGTTCACGAGGCTTGGAAATTTTTGGCGTCTACATGAGCCCAAATACTCGAACCTCATACAAGAGTTTATTGCTTCATTCCCCATTGATTATGATGATCCCGCCAACCTAGTGGCGAGCGTTCAACATGTGTTGTTCATTGTCAACAAGTATTTCTACCAGCTTACACTTGTGGAGTTATGCAGCATGTTTGGATTTAGCTCTGGGGAGAGGACTTCTCTCACTTGGCGTAATGAGTTGATGGATTTTTGGAATTTTATAGGTGCATAAGGGCTATATAAGAGCAAGCATGCTAAAGAATCCCTGATCCACAGCGCAATCTTACGATATGTATGTCGGTTGATTGAAATTTTTCTGAATGGATCTACCTAGTCTACAAGTGTTTCGAATTGGGAGCTTTTCCTTCTCTTCATGAGTGTGAGACATCTCCTGCCTCAGGGTCCATTATTTGACTATCCACTCATTTCTGAGTTCAACTTGGGAGCAGTACTACTTCCAACTTTGAATACTACATGAGATTGGACTTAACCAAAGGTCCAAAGAGAGTGTGTTTCATTGAGGCAGTGATCACTAAGATCATGAATCATTACCATATTGACTTGAGGAGAGCAACTCAGGCTATTGAAAAATATGATTGGGAGATGATGTTGAAGTTGGATATAGCCTTCTTGGTGAACAAGGATTTCATTTGTGGGCCATTATCTCAGATACCAGAGACTGGGCCATATGTGTATCGATTTCACAACCGGAACATGGATTACATGCACATTTGCCTCTCTCTGAGAGAGAGCGTACCACACTCCTCTCCTCCGATGTTGTGGATTTTCTTCCATTTGGCTTTATGTGCCCTGCACCTGCCTACTACTAACCCCAGAGGGGTGAAAGAGGAGATCAACTACTAAAGGATCGACATGATGCTCTAGAGGCTGTTCCACAGGAGGCTCCACCACGTACTTCATAGGCTATTGGGCCTTATCCCGATTACTTTCTTCCCATGGACTGCAGCGAGTACGATCTGTCTCCACCACCGAATGTTTCTGCTTCTGCTTTGGAGTGGTTTGCTTACTTGGGAGATCTGGGATGCGACAACAAAGATATGCTCAAGAATATCTCGAGAGCGATAGCGAGCATGGGTGCATGCATGGGTGATCCATCCACTACGGAGGATTCGCTAACATGAGCCCCTACTTTTGTTTTTGCTATTGAGGCTGCTGATGGTAACTATGATGACTCTGTTGGGAGACACAGTTCTGGAGAGAGGCTTCAGTGCAGAGGGAAGAGAGCTAAGCAATTTGACAACATAGGCGCCTTCGGATTCGGTCAGAGGGAGTAGTAGCTTCAAAGATATGCAATGTATTTCTATCTTTTTATCTAGTTATTTTTTTCATTTGGATGTTTTCTTTTTGGCACACTCCTAATTTCTACTCACACCGAGTACAATATGAAGTAAGTCTCCGGGAGGGTGTTCTTAACTAATGATTTTTATTTTTGTTTTGGTGTATTTTTAACTCTTGAGTCATTTTTTGTTGTTGTCAAAAATATGTATGGGATTAAGAAGGAAATCCATGATGATTTTGGATTATTGTTCTGTTATCTTTATGTGGTTCTAAATGGACAACCTCTTTCCAGAAGTTGTTACTACGAACAAACCGAAGAACCCTTTGACTGAACTCTCTACCAGAAAGTTCCTGTTTATGGGACTTGTTGTGATATGACGTTAACCTTATTTTATTTGGCATTTAACTAATCTTAATTTTCTTGTCAGAAATCTTATCAAGAGTTGAACCACAGACATTCAGATCATTCTATTCTTTTTACCACTCTTTCATCCTGAATGGCCACACTCATTTCAAGTTTGGTACTACACTCTTAGCTTTCCTCTTTTCAAACTCCATTCATTCTCATGTAACATGTGAAAAACAATGGAGAGAACATGATTAATATAGCTTTCTTTGCTACTTAGGATTGGTTAGTGGAACGATATGTGGTTAGGCATTTGATTATGTCTTTTTGGGAAATATGCTTGAGCTTAAATAAAAGTATGTGATGATAGCATAGGATGGTGGGTGATTTAAGTTTCTTGATTATTTTAATGTTATATTGAGACTTGTATTGTAAGAACTGGTCCTGCACAAAATGTGCACGAAAAAAACAAAAATGATCAAGTATGGGGACAAAATAAGTGTTTGTCTCAGTAGTTTGAGTTTTTCGAGGAACTTGTTTATCATTGATGGTTGGTCGATTTGGAGTTTGTAATAAAATGCTTAGGTCGTAGAGGAAATATGACTATCAATAGATCCGTCTCTTCTGCGGTTACTTTAAAATGTTTTGCATCCATTCCATATTTTTTTGAAGCCCTAAACACTTTAACTTCACCACTAAAATAATCTTCCCATACAAAGCTCTTTTTGATGATTTGGCTTCCTGCTAAGAACTTATGCCCTTATTAATGAATGCAAAGAGTTGACTGAAGGAATTCTTATTTAACAAGTTTTAAATTTATAGTATGGATAAGCGTGGAATGTCATTGTGGGGATTTGGTGAGAAAGTCTGACAGTTTTGGTTGTTGTTACCTTATAGTCAGATGAATCGTTTCTGCAAATAAAGATCCGCTGAAGTTTCTAGAATCTCTACTCTTTCAAACTTTTCCACTAGCTTGAGTCTTGTTAGTGTTTACTTGAGGACAAGAACATGTTCAAGTATGGAGAAAGTGATATATTCGGGTTTTTACTATTTTATGACGGTGTTTTCATTTGTTTTTTTAGACTTCCGGAGTCTTTTCTTTGAGGTTTTAGGTATTTTAGGTGTTTTGACGTATTCGAAGGAAATGTGAAGATTTCAGAAGTTTAGAGGAAGTTTTTGATTATTTGAAGGAAAAAAATGTTCAAGCAAAATTCGGACGTGAAGTCTTAGTGGGATCGATCGATCCCACTAAAAGGCCGTAGTAGGATCGATCGATCTTACTAAAGAAGATGTATGGAGAATTTTTGCTGTGATTTAAGTGATCGATCGATCCCAGGAGGTGATCGATCGATCCCTTCGTATGACGAAAAATCAAAGATTTTCTTTTTCTGGTTGTTTCCCCTTTTGCCCCAGATTCGCACAAAAACATTATAAATAGACCCTTATGACATTTTTAGGGTTTTATACATTATATAGTATTATATTGTTTTTTTTTTCGTTGTAAGCTCTTGGAGATGAATCTCTTCACCTAAACCTTTTGGAGAACTTTAATGAACCCTTATTGATTTTTATCTATTTCATGTCTTTCAGTTTAACTATGTCTTTTGCTTCGATGATTATGTATGAGTAATTTCATTGTTAGGTTTTAGGATTTTCAAAGGAATTGGTGAGATTGAATGATTAGGAATGTTTAACTAGGGAATTATCAATAGGATTCTTCACATGGAGTGTTCTTAATGGTTGAACTTGATTGATCACCTAGTTCATGATCTTAGGTTAACTGAATACAACCAGAGTTGATTTATTTTCTTGAAAAGAATCCATGTGGGCAGATGATGTATTCGTATTTTGTCGGTTTTTACTACGGTTTTCATTCGAGAATT
>OVAN01012546.1:0-13623 GCA_900406275.1 Anastatica hierochuntica | reverse complement strand
TCCTTATTCATTAATAAAGTGATTGATGTTTTCCATTAGTTTCACAACAGGTTATGATTTTTGGCTTAGTGTAAAAATCCGAAAATGACTTTGAATTTTTTAAAAATTTGAGTTATTGCTTGTTTGATTCTTTTGATTTGTTTCTAAAATAACTTAGGTATTTTTTTACTCTTACAAATTGCTTAAGAACATATATGGATTCTCTTTGAAATTTTCAAGAGAATCATTGTCTCTATGAGTTTTGATTTTGTAGGATATTCAACAATGGACAATGAGGAGATTAGGAGGAAATCAACAAGGATAGCTATCCAAAAGGAAAGAGATCTAAAGATTCAAGAACCAAGCAATTCTTCTAAACCCGAAAAAACCAAGAACTTGAAACCAACTACTAAGAAGGATTCAAAGAAGGTCACAAAGAAGCATGGAAAGGATATAGCTAGTGAGAATGAAGCTACTTTGGGTGATGAATCGAATGAGAATAGAGAAGAGACACAAGAAGAATATATGTTTTTGTTCCGGTTTCTCAAATCATAAATGATGTGCCCAAGTCTCCATGACCAAAGAAGCAAAGGACTTAAGCTCACAGTTTTGGCACCTTCGGAACCAAGAATAAGATTTGTTGGAACAAATATGGATCCAAGTTTCGATAATGGGCAGCCCTTGCAACCATAAAGGTTCAGGTCCCAAAGAAGATTCACCTCCCAACCCTTGATTCTTTTGGACTGACAAGAGTTGTCACTTGGTTCTTGGAAGCTTTGAAGTTGAGAGCTTTTGTAGAGATTTCTTTCCCATTCTTTGAGGAGCTTACCAAGGAGTCTTTTAGCACTATTGAGCTCTCATATCCCAAGGAAAAACGACCTAAGGCTCGAGATGGAATTCTCACTTTCGCTAGAGGTACTCTTTACACTTTGACTATTGGTGAGTGTGTGAGATTTTGCATTTGGAATGTTTAGATGAAGCCAAGTTTAGCTCGGATCATGCGGTCTACATTGTTTGGGATTGATTTGCTCATGTGATACTTAGGCCCGAGCATTCAAAGGAGGCCAAGATGGGACATCCATCGGTTTGGTATGTGCATATGCTCATTTTGCAGAATATCTTCAGTAGGACCAAACAGAGTTCAATACTTAGGGATGAGTTCTTGATCCTCATTTCTCCTTTTGTTGCTAGTTCTCAGAGAGACAACTATGATGCTCTCATTGCTAGGAAGATGATAGATGTGAAGCAGGAGGCTGCTAAGTAGAGTAAGGACCCAACTATAGGTCTCATTTTGGAGAGATCATCACTACTATCCTCAGTTCTAGAGGAGTATACTCTAGTGCTGAGACACCTATGGATTGTACTGGATCGTTGAATCTCTCAGTGCTTGCTAGATCTTGCTTTCTTGTGGGATGGATTCAATTACTAAGACCTTTGCCTACCAGTTAATGCTTCTTCACAACACAAACCCAACTTGCTACACTCTACCTTTCTCATTACATCCATCTCTGTAGGAAGGTCACACTCTTTTTGACCCTTTTACTTCTCAAATTTTCGAGATATCTCCAAAGTGCCCCAACCTTGGCATGAGGGAATATCATAGAGCAAAGGAATTTATCGCCAAGGCTGTTGCACAAGTAGGAGGATCACTTCCTAGGAGCATGGTTGCTTCAAATCCTGTACCACATATAGAGTCTTTAGAGGATCTTGGAGAGGCTATAGCTATAGAGAGGAGTAAGAGAGTTCGAATGGAGAAGATGATGAGCAGAGTTGTTCGTGTTCTCAGACACACTATACCACGAGTTTTCAGGAGTACTCACAGGCAGAGTTTAGCCAGATGATGATGGAGACTTAGAGAGTTTCTCTCTAGTTTAAGACTTTGGACAAGATGGAGTTGAAACATCAGACACAACTTAGAGTGAATCCTCAACCCACGCAGGATACACTCCCACACAAGATTCAAAAGTAGTTGTGAGGAGCCACACCCTGGATGATTCACATTTTGCAGACTTGTTAGTCTTTATCAGGTGTCATTGTTCGAGTCATTTTTTCATCTCATTTTTATTTTTATTTTTGTTTAATTGAGTATGTTATTCCCTCATGTTGATTGCTTTTGCATTGAGGCGGTGCAAGGTAAGCCCGAGGGGATTTATCTGTTACTAATGATTTTTTTTTCTGATGTACCTTTTATTTTTATTGAGTCATTTTATGTTTTATTGAGTCAAAACATGTAGGAATCTATGATCTTATGTTGCTGTATATTTTTTGTTTTGTGCTAACTTTCGTTTTATTCCTACAGTAATTATTAACTGTAGATTTTATTGAACAAAAAGCTATAAGTGGATCAACCTACCAAGACGACCATATCCCGTTAGGACTTGGATTTTCAAAGCTGGTTCCACCTTAAAAATGAATTTAATTTGTCATATTGGGGCTTGGTATTCTCTGGATAGACTCCTCTTCTAGGCTTGACACTAATTCCTAGTGAGTAATATCCCTTATATTTTATCTTTCATATAAAATGGATTTAAGGTTTGATGAAATGAGCAAAAGGGGAAAATATCTTTAAATTTTTAAACCTTAAAGACTCATGGAGACTTATTCCACTTGTGCTTAATTTAGAAAAGAAAGAAAAGAAAAAAGAATATATAAAAAGAGATAAATAGAAATAAATTAAATGGTATCCTAGAAAAGTAGGAAAGTCAACTCCTAAAGCATAAGAATAGAATAGGGATAGGACTTTACAAAGGGTATTATGTGGCTGGAAACTTGATTGAGTAAAGAGTCATTTATTCTTAGGTTGATATTCCCTCGATGAGGCCGCACTTTAGAATTAATAGGAACCAATAGAGATGCCATTTTCTTTTGTGATTTGGCTTGAATTAGGATGGTGGATAAGAGAATGGGGAATACATCGAAGTTGATCTTTATATGTTGATGCTGCTGTATGGAGGTGACCGAGAGGACCTCGAGGCAATATTTCAGAAAAAGGTTTGTTTTCGCGTTATCAATCTTCTTTTTTGTTCTTGGATTTTCTTTGCTTGAGTACAAGCAAGAAGCTGAGTCTAGGGGAGTTGATAACACTATTATTTTACCATTTTTAGTTACTTTTACTTATTTATTTGCTGTTTTTAATGTTTTTTTTACCTCTAGAGCTAGTTTTCTCTTATTTGTTATTTTAGGGACAAATAATGTTAAATAATGAAAAAGGATGGAGAAACGTACTATTTTGACCTAATTCATATTAACAAGAAAGTTTCATTGACGGATCATGAAGACGGAGGTTCAAACACTTGAGTTTTGCATTTTACCAATCTGGACAGATTCTCAGCTGCAGAAAGATTGTCATGAACGTAGGTCTTCCCTTCATTGGTGATTAAGCTAGAAATTAGTCAGAAATTGGCATTTTGAGTTAGCTTTCAAATGCAAGTGGTTTGAACTCTTTTGGAGTTGTGACCGAGAAGCTATAGCCATTTAAGCGAAGACATGTCTGTCTGTCATGAAAAGATAACAAGTGGAGCAAGATTGAAGCTGTGACCGCGTGATGGAGTTGCCACCACCGGCCGAGTGCCTATTTTTGGCACACTATGGTAACAGAGGCATTTCATGGTCAAAGACAAATTTTGACTCATATCTTTCGGTTCGCTTAAAAGATTTTGATTTCGCAAGAACCAACATAACCAAGGACGACCTAAGAAGTCCTAATATTATAAATAATTGATTTTAGCCTTTAGAAAAAGAGAGCCATGGCACTTTTAAAGAGAGTTACAAGCTATCAAAAGCTTTGAGAGATCTTTTCTTTTGTTCTTCAAGTTTTCAAGTGTTCTTTGGAAAGATCCATTCCATACTTATTTATAGAGAAGATTTCTTTACTCTTGATCTATTCAATGATGTTTTTCTCATGGATTGCTTCATTTTTTTCATGCTCCATGTCTGAGTGGTTCATTAGTTAGGTTTGTAGGCTTCTCAAAGAGATCATATTACCATGAGATGCTAGTATTTGATTAGCGATTCATATAGACTTTGTCTCGGTTGATCTTTATGCATGATTACTCTGTTTGTGCATCTAGTAGTCTGTCAGTAGGTAGATTTTCATTCCAAAAGCTTGTTAAATCTCCTGAACTAAATCTTTGACAAGCTAAATTCAGGGAGGCTTTGAAAGTAGATCACTTTGGCTCAGTGAACTTATCGAAAATTGTGTCAATTTAATGCATGCTAATTTATTTTAATACCATACGAAAGTCTAGGTCCTTAAATATTTAGCATAGAATCCCAAACCTCAAAAGTGAAGAGGATCTAAATTAGTGTTTTCGAATTCTAGACGTTGCTTAATTCTAATACCTAAACAATTCGGTTTTCTCTATGATGCATGATTCTCTGCTAATGTTTTATGTGCCTAACAATTTTTCCCATTGATTTACATCCTTTTAATTACTTTAAATTGTTGTCTTTTACTTTTAAACTCACGAAAAAACCTTTTTATTTTCTATTTTACCTCAAATCAATCTTGAAGTCTGTAGTGTACGATCTTAGTCTTCGTGGGTTCGATAACCTAAAGTACTACAACTATGCTGTTCACTTGTTGTAGTAGCGTCTTTTAGGTGAAACTTGACACTCTATCATATGATATCTCAAAAATTCCTCCAAATCAAGAAAGTGATGCATGATTCAAAGCATATCTAACACCCATTAAACATATGAACCAACAAATTCAAAGATTTCCCAAAATTATATTTCAAATATTATTCACTCTAAGAACACATATTTGATTTATGAATTTATAGGTGTCTCCAAGTGATTTTAATTAATGAATCCTTCACGCCTAAACTTTTTCTACTCATGAATTTGATAAAACATCAACAAATCCCATACTCATAAGTTTCAAAATTTTCAAGATAAATGTGGGGGGTTTTGAAATTTTCATACCTTGTTCTTGATGTTTGAAGAGGATGGAATGTAGAAAAGAGCTTTAATGCACTTAGAAAAACCAAAAATCACACACTTTCAAACACTTCCTTTCTTAAAAATCAAGGCTTTCTCATTGAAAATGGAGGTAAACATTTTGATGGGGGGGAAAGAAGAGAAAGAGAGAGAGAGAGAGAGAGAGAGAGAGAGAGAGAGAGAGAGAGAGAGAGAGTAAAAAGTAGTGGGTACGAGTGAAAGTGTAAAAAGTGATTTGCATAATGGACCTCATGTTTTCATCAGCTTTAAAATCCTTTGAACTTTTGCAAACTAACCCAAATTTGAGTTTTTAGAATTGGAGGGGAAAATTCTTTTGTTGAATTTATAAATATTAGGACCAAATGTTTATAAATAAATCAAAATCATTAGGTTTTCTTATATGAAACTTTTGCAAAATCACTCTTGAAAGACTTTTAAAATGGTGAAGTGCAAATTAGATGCTTGAATTTAGAGAACATAGCTTAGCCATTAGGAATTTTTCTAAGTGTTGAGTCATTTTGACTCATTGGAAGTGTTTATTCAATATTCCTCCTTAGCATTTGTTTCTTGCTTCGAATGGTTCTCCTTTGGTAAGCTTAGAGAAAGAATAATGACTTTGAAACAAAAAAAAAATTCAAGACATAACCATCTTTAATTAATTTAAAGATTTAAAGCGATAAAAGAAAATATTTACAAAGGATATTCATAAGATTGGCTCTCAAGTGCCCTTGTTTAAGATCTCTAACTTGATATTACTTCTCCTTTTTTATTTGGTGAAGCCAAGGACCACCTCTTCATGGTTTTGTCCTCTTGGTGTTTTCTTCATAGCCAATTCTTTGATCTTGAAGAAGTTTTTTACCCCTTTCCTTTTGTAGAAATTGGTTGGAGCATAGGGTAAAGAAGATCCTTCATCCATTTCTTAAAAAAACAATTTCTTGGCTTCGAAATCTATTATAGCACCCGCGGTTAGCAAAAAAGGAGTTCCAAGGATGATCGTGAACCTAGCTTGATTGGATCTAGTGTCTATCACAACAAAATCACACTTCACGAGAGTATTCCCAATTCTTAGCTCCATATTCTTCAATCTTCCCATTGGAACCTTCCTTGTTGCATCTCCCAGGAGTATGGGGTTAGCTCCTCTCTTGATTTCATATTGTAAACCAAGTTCCTTGACACGGTCTAGAGAGAAGACATTCAAGCTAACACTGGTATCCGCTAAAGCATCTTCAAATTGGTAGTCCTTAAGAGCACAAGGTATAGATAATCTTCCTTCAAATTCGCTCTTTTTTAATACCTTCTCAATTACTCTAGTTGTAGGAATACCATTAGCTTGCAATACCTTCTCTACCTTTTCTATCATAGCCAACTTCTTCTCATGCTTTTCCGCAACTGTTTCATCGGATTTAGCCTCCTAATACCATTCAGGTAGGATGTATAAGTCGTCATCCGTCTTCATTTTTCTATAGTGTAGTCCCAAGATTTTCTTCTTGAAACGTTGAGGATATGGTAGTTTGGTCTTAAGAGCTGCTAATTTCAAGACAGTGATCTCTTCTTCACTCATATTCATTTCTCTAGGCATGTTCCTAGGAATATTTGGCTTTTCTTCTTTCTTTTTGAATGCCTCTGCCCTTGAGATATCACTTTCTTCTTTTTTCTCTTGCTTGAAGCTTTCTTCCTTCATAGCTTCCTTAACCATTTCTTCTTTAATAGCCTTTTTTTAAACCAAGGCTCTTTCTTCTTCTCATCCAATTATACACCTCCTTTAAGAAGTGGAGTGTCGTTCTTTTCATGATCCTTTCCATTGGTAATGTTAAGTCCATCGAAATTTAGTATAAATTCGGAGTGACCTTTCTTCTCAAGAGGATTTTCAATCAATTGAATTCCCAATTCATCATCAAAATCCTCATCAATAGGATTCAAAAAGAGTCTTTCGAAATCATTGATGATCTCTTCCTCTTCAAGAGTAAAGACAATACCTTCCCATGGCTTAGGATCATTGTTGATTTCCTCGAAAAGACCATTACAATAGTCCTTGCTTGGTCCTCCTTTTTCTTTGGCTACGACCGTCTCTTTTTGGTCCACAATCACTTGATGTAGTTGTGAATCTATGACCATAATATGCAAAGCTAGAGGATAATGCTTAATGTTCATGTCTCGGTACATAGCTTCCATATTTGTGTTCATTTCTCCAAACCTTTTGTTGAGCTCGACCTTAATCTCAATTTGGCGTTCAACTAGCTTGTTAAGCATAGCATGATTCTCTTCTTACTTGGAAGAACCAGCTTGTTGTTGTGGTTTTTGGTAGTAGCCTTGGTTTTGTTGTAATTGATACCCTTGTTGATTAGGCTTGGGTAGGTAGAATTGATCTTGTGGATTCTCCACATTTACGCTACGGTAGGACAAGTAGTTGTTATAAGCTTGTATCCTTCGTTGAAGAGTTTTTGGTAGTACCCTTATTGGATGTAACTCACTTCTTCTTGATTCTCACCATCTTTTCCTCCTTCGCATTCAGTTTCAACAAAATGAACACTCCTTTTTGTTTGAAGAATGAGCTTTTCAAGTTTGTCATTAAGCTCCTTGATCTTGAAATTCTTGGATTTCGTGCTTCTAACAATTCTATCATAGTCATATCCATCACAATGGTTGCTTTGGGTCAAATTCTAAATAAGTTTCTCTCTTTTGTTCGACGGAGAGACTAGCAAAACTTTCCACCGAAGCGGTGTTCAAGGCTAGGCGGAACTTCTCATGGATTCCTCTATGAAAAATTTGAAGCAAGTTTCCTTTAGTGATCCCATGATGGGGGCAACTCCTAATGTATCCATTGAAGGGGTCCCAAGCTTCATATAGTAATTCTACTCCTCCTTACTTCAAAGTAGAAATCTCATTCCTTATCATCTTCGTTCTTTAAGGTAAGAAGAATTTTGCCTAGAAACTTCCCTTGCATTCATCTCAAGTTGTGATAGAAGATGACACAATGATTTTCTCCCATTGTGAGGCTTTGTCTCCTAAAGAGAATGGAAAAAAGTCAATTTGACCACATCCTCCGCCACTCCATTTATCTTCACCGTTCCACCCAACCTCTCAAAGTTGTCAACATGCTCAAGAGAATTCTCTAATGCTAGACCAAAGAAATGAGCAGTTTCTACCATATTAATCAAGCTAAACTTGATTTCAAAGTTGTTGTTGCAGATTGGTGGAGTCCTTATCCCCCTTCTTTTGTCATTAGTGAATGGCTCATCACCTCCTCCAATCCTTGCTTATTTTCTAGGTGGGTGGATTGGGCGGTTTGGTTGGTTCTCATGACCAACGAACGTCCTTGTTGTGGAGGGTGTGCTCATGGTTGATTCTCCATATGTGGAGGGTTCTCTTCCTCCATTTCTTTATTCATTCCCAATCAATGTAGATGGACTTATCTTTCTCTAGCTCTTTTTTGTCTTGAGTTTGTCTTTTGATGTGTGTTGGATCGATATCAAGAAGTTTTGAATGTAATTCACTTCTAGAATTTGTTATCATGTACCTTCGCAATAAAAAGAAAAATCAACAAAATAAAGTTAGAACTTTGGTAAAATAAGCAAAAAGTAAATCCTAGTCCTTGAAATCTAGAAATCTCTTTGAAGATTCTAGCAAAAGCCTAAATCCAATGGCAACGCCGCCAAAACTTTGACGCGGACGGCTTTTACCGCTTGTCAAGGCAAGCTCAAATTTGTAATCATTCAGCTAACCAAACGATTCCTGGAAGAGAGCGATGTCGAGTTATAGTACTTGAGGTATCGTCCAAAGGATTTGAGGACTTGACTAGCTAAAATCCAAACAAAGCGAATGCACTAGAATTCCTAGTCTAGGGAGATCGATTTCGGTGGAGTATCAAAAGTCTCAACTAAATCTAAACATAAGTAAAGGAAAGCATAATGAAATTGCATAAATACAAGCTATAAGAAAGGGAAGCAATAAGTAAAGTGCGATAAAGAAATTGACTTTAAGTGTAATCAATGAAAAAGATTGGATCTTGAGACATAGCAATTGGTTCGAGATTGATCTTGAACTATAATGGACTTTCCTAAGGCTTTATTAGAGGATTAAAGTTATTCCTAGGTCAGTGAACCCTCCTTTGTCGATCAACTCACTCTCATGGCGAAGATCTACAAGCCCTTCTAACCATCAAGCTCCTAGGTAACATCCACTCTCATTGGCCCAAGTGAAAAACATAGATCTTGTTCACTCAAGCATTCATTGAACACTTACAAGGCGTCAATGAGAAAGCAATGAGCTTTCAAAGGACTAAACAAGATCTAGTAGAAATCTTTGTCAAAATCTAGCCTAATCATTTATTACAACTCTAGCTCTAACCCTAACCTACTACATCCCAAGATCCTTGAAGGATCTACTAATTAAGATCCATGGAAATCAAAAGACAAACATTGAGTCTTTCAGCTTCCATGCTTTTAGATTAAGAAGATAAAGAAAGAGATCGAGAAGTGAAACACAAATCTAAATTAAAAACCAAATAGTTATTACAAGAGTTTATATCTTCAAAAAAGATAGAAAGAACAATGGGAACTAGCAAAGTTGTTCAAAAGTATGTCCTTGAAGGGTAAGAGGATCTATTTATACTAAAGGGCGAAGAGGTGTTCCCTTAAAATATATTTTTTCCATCTGTGCATGCCACTATCGACCTAACGCATGTGGCTATCGACCACTGGATCAATAGTGGCATGCATTAAGAAGCACAGTCTCAAATGCATGTGGCTATTGACCTTGTGGATGCCACTATTGACATACAGGTCGATAGCCACATGCATTGACAATCTTTGGCTTGTTTTTTGGCCCTTTGATTGCCTCTTTGTTTCCACATACTCCCTATGCATCGAGCTTCTCTTTTCCTTGATCTCTTGGCTTCAAAACAACCTTGAATCCATCTCTAGAGCTTCCATTGAGCCACTCCAAAAGTTCTACCTACAAATGCAAAAATATGTATGCAAATGCAACTTGTCCTAAAACTAGACTCTACACTCAAACTATATGGATTCTAAGGCTAAAATGCAATATTTATATCCTAAAAGTGAATGAAGCTAAGCTAAAATGATACTAAATAAGCATGAAATTATGTACACATCATATGTCCTTAAAGAATTTCTTGTATAATGGAACATTCTTTACTGTCTCCTCGTAGGGAACATCAATTGGCACATTAATACATCTTGGATCTGGAATCTTAGGAACATAAGGAGGAGGCTCCACATACTCCGTTTCAGCATCCACATAGCTCTAAACAACGTCTGAAATTTGCGCAAGCATATCATGACTCTGATCGATCGATCCATTGTGTGTGGATAGATTGATCCTTTCCACATCGGTCACTTTCTTGTTTTTGTTTTTGGCACTAGATCAATCGACCTCTTTAGTGGGTCGACTGATCCTTTCCACTTTCGAACCTTCAATAGGTTTTAACTTCTCTTAATGATCGCATTGCAAAACTCCGTGGCCTTGGCTTTTGTGTTCTTGGATAAGTCCATGGAGGTGGAACGGTTCTAGATGAACTCTGAGGTACTCGAGATTCCAACGCATTCACTTTAATGATAAGAATTGTGAACTTCCAACTTATATCATTGCACATGCTGCAACTTTCACATTGATGTCGCTGACACTCTTTTGCTGACCCTCAAACAATTGTTGCATCATCTGCTTAACTCACTATACTGAGAAAATTGATTTGGTGTGAATTTCCTTGAACTTGGAAACCACCATTGCTAAAACCGTACCCTGATTCTGCTATACAATGTTTAACACACTCTGGTTCTTGATGTGTACATATTTTCATGCATATTTTGGTGCATTTTAGCTTAGTTTCATCCACATTTAGGTTGTATATATTGCACAAAAGTCTTAGAATCCATGAATTTAAGTCTCGAGTCTAGTTTATGATCGTATTGCATTTTCATGTCATTTCTTTCAATTTGTTGGAACAACTTTGAGATGGATTCATGGAGGCTCTAGAGATGGATTCAAGGGGGGTTTGGAGCTAAAGATTCAAGGAAAAGAGGAGTCAAATGCTATGGGAGAAGATGGAACCAAAAGAACCAATCAAAGAATGAAAGAAGAAGCGACAAGCTGCCAAAGTGAGCAGCTATCGACCTTGAGGTTGACAGTAGCCCACTTTGGGTCGATAACAGGCTAAGCTGGGACCCCTGCTGCCTAAAGTAAGCAGCTGTCAACCTCAAGGTCGACAATAGCTTATTTGCTTGACAACAAGACTTTGACGAGAAATATTACTTCTAGGGCACGCAGTCTTCCCCTCTCTAGTATAAATACCCTCTTTTGTGAACCAAGAACATATGATACATCTATCTTTCAATATTTTGCTTACCTTTGAGATCAAACTCTTGTAATAACTACTTTTGATACTTTGATTGGATTTGGATCTCTTCTCTTCATCTCTTTCTTTTATATATATTTTTAAGAACATGGGAGCTCAAAGACCCAAGCTTTGTCTATGGATTTCCATGACTCTTAGTCAGTAGATCCTTATTGGATCTTGAGATGTAGTATGCTATGGTTAGATCTAGAGTTGTTATGGATGATTAGGTTAGATTTTGGCATAGATTCCTACTAGATTTTGTTTAGTTCTTCATTGTTCATTGCTTCCTCATTGACACCTAGAAAGTGTTAGATAAAATGATTGAGAGAACAAGATCTATCTCTTTCACTTAGGCCCATGAGAACCGATGTTACCTAGGTGCTAGATGGCTATAAGGGCTTGAGGAACACTATCACTTACATGTTTATATAGGCAACAAACGCGAGTTGAGTCTTGTAATGTGTATGGGTGAATAGATCTTTGCCATGAGAGTGTGTATATTGATTAAGGAGGGATTCTTGGCCTATGAATAACTTCAATCTTCTAATAAAGCCTTAACAAAGTCGATTACATCTCTAGGTTGACCCCGAACCCATTTCTACTATCTCAAGATCCGATCTTATTCATTGTTTGCATCTAAATTCACTCCTTTCTTGCTCTTACTTATCTCTTGCTTAATTAGTGCTTTTATTTATGCTTTTTTAATTATGTTTGGCCTTGTTGATCGCTAGATTTAGTGGAGAACCGTGACAACCCCCATCTAAATTGACCCCTAGACTAGAATTTCTAGTGTATTCCCTTTGTTTAGATTCTTCTAGATAAGCCTCTAAATTCTTGGACGATACCTTAAGTACTACAACTCCACCACCGCCTAAGCGTCGTCAAGTTTTGGCCCGTTGCCGGGGATTTACGCTTTAGATAGAATCTTCAAAGAGATTTCTAGAATTCAAGGACTAGGATTTACTTTTTTCTTATTTCATTTACGTTTCTAACTTTCTTTTGTTGATTTTCTTTGATTTGTGAAGGTACATGATAACAATGTCAAGAAGTGAGTCAAATACAAGTCTTCTTGACATTGACTCAACACTCATTGAAAGACAACAATCAAGACAAAGAAGAGCTAGAGAAAGACAAGCCCATCTAAGAATGTTGGGTATGAATCAAGAAGTTGGAGAAGAGAATCCTCCACCTATGGAGAATCCTAAACAAGAGCGATTTCCCCCTCCTAATGATGGGATTTTTGTTGGTCAAGAGGACCAAGGTAACCTTCCATTCCATCTCCCTAGAGAAGAACCAAGGATTGGAGAAGGAAATGAGCCATTCACTATTGGTGAAAGGATGGTTGTAAGACCCCCACCAATCCACAACAACAACTTTGAGATCAAGTCAAGCTCGACCGATATGGTGCTAAACGCTAGATTCTTTTGTCTTGCGTTGGAAAACCCTCTAGAGCACTTCGAAAAACTTTGAGAGGTTAAGTGGGATGGTAAAAATTAATGGAGTGGCGGAGGACATCATCAAATTGACTTTGTTTCCATTATCTTTAGGAGACAAAGCATCGCAATGGGAGAAGAGTGTTGTGAAATCTTCTATCACAACATGCGACGAATGCAAAAAGAGGTTTTTGGCTAAGTTCTTCTCTCCCCAAAGGACGACAAAAATAAGAAATGAGATCTCTACCTTTAAACAAGGAGGAATGCAGTCCTTATATGAAGCTTGAGACCGCTTCAATGGATACATAAGGAGTTGTCCTCATCACGGTATAACCAAGGGCAACCTACTTCAAATCTTCCATAGAGGTATCCATGAGATGTTTCGCTTAGCTTTGCACACCACTTCCATGGGATGCTTTGCTAGTCTTTCCGCCGATCAAAGAGACAAACTCATTGACTATCTCGCCAAAAGCGACAAATGCGATGGGGTTGATTATGATAGACTTATAACTCTCAAGAAAGATTCAGACTCTGAGCTTAAAGTTAAGGTCTAGAACACAACCAATATGTAAATCCTCAACTTTATAGTCTTAGGATCCTATAACAAGGCATAGACGTGTACACATACCCCACAACAAAATGGGATTGCAGAGAGGATGAACAAAACAATCATAGAGAAAGTCAGATGCGTCCTGAATGAGTCTGGTCTCTCTAAAGTTTTTTGGCCTGAATCTGTGTCAACAGCTGTCTATCTCATCAACAGAACTCCATCCTCAGCTCTAGACTACAAGATTGTTGGGGTCAAAAACTGTCCCGACGAAATCGATGCCTGAAAAGGACTATGGAGACAATTGTTTCTCCTTTAGACACAAGAATCGTAAGGATGTCTGAAAACTCCGAGATTCTCATCGTTCA
>OVAN01012545.1:0-13624 GCA_900406275.1 Anastatica hierochuntica | reverse complement strand
GTTCCGAAAGGTTCTGTTTTCCAGTTTCAGAGATCCGGGGTTGCATCACCTTCTCCCTCTGTTGTGGCTTTGGTGTTGCTTGCAGGAAGTTTTTGATCACTGGTCCCTCCCCTGCGTTACTTGGATCACACGTTCCCTCCACTGGCTGGTGTTCTGTATTTGATCTGCTTTACTACGTCTGTGTAGTGGTGTTGTTGTCTCGACTTTACCACTGCTTTACTACGTCTGTGTAGTAGGTGATTGTCTTTGTTCTCTGTATGGTCAATCGTCACATAACAATGGATAAAGGAAAGGCTTCTTCGCATCGGTGGGTACGGGATAAGCCTACTTGCCTTCCACATGTTGATACCTCGGCTTTAGTTGCAGCTAATAAGTTGACTTTGATAGGCAGGGTGTTATACCCAGATATCCAAAAGCCTAAAGTTGTAGTGAACTTCTTACCCCAAGTGTGGGGACTATCGAGTACAGTTTTTGGTAAGGACCTTGGATGCGATAAATTCAGTTTCCGATTTGATTCGGCGGAGGATTTTTCTAAGGTGGTACAAAATGCTCCTTATCACTTTAAACATTGGATGCTTGTCACTCAACGATGGGAACCGATAATCTCCGACTCATTTCCTTCGCTTATCCCGTTCTGGATCCAAGTTCGTAATCTTCCTCTACATTATTACCAGCTTGACATTCTCAAGGTTGTAGTCAATGATATTAGCACGTACATCACATCGGAGCCGGAGGAAGGTCGGGTTCGGGTGGCGATTAATGGTTTGAAACCATTGCTAATGAAGAAAGCTTTTACTTTCCCAACACGAGAAGAGGTTACGTTGGAATTTGAGTATGAACGACTGGAAAAGTATTGCTTTTCATGCTTCTCACTGCTTCACGAGCAACGCCAATGTCCTTCCTTCAAGAACAATGATCGGGAAGGCTTAGAGAAGACTCAATCTAACACTTTGCTTAAGATTGATGCTTTTAAGCACCGTCGTGGAGTGAACAGCAAGCTCGGGAGCAACGCTGGTCACCGTCACGATCTGGTGATTCTCCTCCACGTCGCCACACCTCTGCTCAAACATCTTCCCCCACGCCATTATCATCGTGGTTCTTCACCTCGGCACCATTCTCGACATCGTTCACCAACTGCTCTATCCCCACGGCGTGATCGAGCTCATGTATCTCCTCATCGATATCGATCTGATCATGCCTCACCTCGCCATCATAACTCTGGTCCTTCTCGTCTACATGACCACCGTGATGTTCAACCAGCTTCTCGTCACTTTGATGTTGTACCGTCTGACTTGCGGTCCAAGTTACCTCGACATGAGGAAAATCCCATTTCGCATGGGTCTCGCCATCCTTGTTCGCGTGCTGGTGCGTATAAGGGTGGTGCTGGTCATGGTGCTTCTGCTCCAGAACATGCCAGTGACATAGTTTCTACTCACTCTGGATCACGTGAAGATAGGAATGTTAAAGAGCTTCTGGCCATTCATATTGTTCCCTCCGAGCAAGTTGAAGGTTCGACAACGGCCCGCTCTCGAGGGCCAACTTTGGAGAGAATCTCCCACGAGGAAGCTGTGCCGCGTGTATCCGCTCTAGCTTGACTTGCGGTCAAGGAACCAGTGATGGAGAAGCGGCTTGAATCGGGTTTTCTAGTTCAATCAAACCTTCAAGTCTCATCTTCGAACTTCCATGATGTTAGTATTCATTTGGCGGATGAGATTCTTGAGGAGTCCAATGTACGGGTGGTAAGGCGTAAGGTGAGGCAGGAGTCAGCACCGGAGCCTCCGGTCCAAGATCATCCTTCCTGGTGGAACCCGAATGCCGATCTCCATTTCCAGGTGGGTCCTTCGTCTACGGCTGTTCCAAAGTCACGAGGGGGTGTGTCGAAGCAGAAGAGTTCTAAAGCAAAAGATCCTAAGGCGCCTAAGGTTCCGAGAGTCCCTAAAGCGCCCAAGGCGGCGAAGAGAACAACCCCGCGAAAAGCAACTAAGACCGTTGTGCCTCCGGAAGCGACTAAGAAGCGTGCGGCGGTGCATGGACAAGCCTACCCTCGCAAGAAGATTGGTCTCTCTCATCCATCTCCATCGACTCCCATTTTACCTCGTACTGAGGATTCTTCTACTTTTCCTGTAGGTTCTTCTGTTAGGAAGTCGTTATCTTTTGACTCTTGTAAGGGTTCGGGGGTTTACCAAAAACCATCCACCTTTTCTCAATGATTACAAAAAGTTGGAACTGTCAGGGTCTCAAAAACTCCCTAACAGTTCGACGCCTTAGAAATTTGCGGTTAAAGCTCGATCTTCCCAGACATTATGTTTCTGATGGAGACTAAGAATCAAGATGAATTTGTGTTTCAAGTATTCCAATGGATGGGATATGATAATAAATTTACTATACCCCATTTAGGAAAAGTGGTGGTTTGGCGTTGTTTTGGCAACAAGATGTAGATCTTCAAATTCTAACTACATCTGTGAATTTTATTGACACCTTGATTTCCTATCATGGTGCTTCTTTCCATCTCACCTTCGTTTATGGTGCCCCAGCGCGCCAGAATCACCAGGAGGTTTGGAATTCTTTGTCGCAACTGGGTAGCTCCAGAGATTCGCCTTGGCTTCTTACTGGAGAGTGTAATGATATCTTGCTTCAGTCTGAGAAGCGCGGTGGTCCCCCTCGATGAGAGGGTTCATTTACTGATTTCCGAAGTTTTTTTTTTGGTTAATGGATTGTGGGATGTTAATCATTCCGGTAATTTCCTCTCTTGGCATGGAATGCGCTATGACCATTTAGTCCATGCCCGGCTAGATCGGTCCTTGGCTAACAATGCTTGGGTAGAGATGTTCCCATCTGGTCGTTTTGAATATCTCCGTTTTGAAGGCTCATACCATAGACCATTGGTTACCTACTTAGACAATACACGGGTGTCCCGCCGTAAGTTATTTCGATTTGATCATCGTTTACGGGAAAAGGATGATATTTTCGACCTAGTTTCGGAAGTCTGGCAGGATGCAAATCAGGCCTCGGTTATGGAAAAACTCGGCAGATGTTGCTCGGCGCTAGTACTATGGGCCAAGGAACAACATTTGAACAGTGCTACTTTGGTAGCTGACTTGCGTTCTAAACTTGATTCACTTCTCTCTAGTGCTGTTGCGGATACGCAAGAAATTCAGCGAATTTCATCGTCTTTGGAAGGGGCTTATCGTGAGGAGGAGAAATTTTGGAGAGAACGGAGTCGAGTACTTTGGTTACAACATGGAGACCGGAATTCTGGTTACTTCCATGCTTCAACATGTAACCGGCAGACTATTAACCGTATCTTGGTTATTGAGGATGATGACGACTCTGTTCATTATAAAGAGTCAGCGATTGCAGCGAAAATTGGCTCTTACTTTCAACAAATTTTCTCCTCTAATGGAGCAGTGGATTTCTCTATTTTAGAGTGTGCCTCGTTGCCATTGGTTTCTGATGCTTCTAATGCTATGCTAACGTCGATTCCCTCGACTGGTGAGGTGAAGCAGGATGCTTTTTCAATCCACGCGGACAAGGCCCCAGGGCCTGATGATTTTTCAGCAGGATTCTTTCATTCGTACTGGCTAGCTGTAGGGCCAGACGTAACTCGTGAGGTGATTGAGTTTTTTGAGACGAGTACCTTTCATCGCGATATAAACTCCACTAATGTGACGCTTATCCCAAAGATCCCGCATCTGCGGAAGGTATCGGATTTTCGCCCAATAGCTCTTTGTAGTGTATTCTACAAAATTATTGCGAAGATCTTAACGACTCGTATGCATTCAATCCTGCCTGACTTGATCTCTGAAAATCAATCGGCATTCGTCCCCGGACGGGCAATATCGGATAATGTCCTCATTACTCATCAGGTCTTGCATTGCCTACGCCGATCCAAAGCTACAAAACGTGGTGCGATGGCTGTTAAGACTAACATGAGCAAGGCATATGATTGTATAAAGTGGAATTTTTTACTCCGTCTTCTAGAGAAATTTGGTTTCCATCCTGTATGGACTAATTGGATTATGAAATGTGTTATCACGGTCTCGTATTCCTTTCTTATCAATGGGTCGCCTCAGGCTCGGGTGACTCCTACCAGGGGCTGCGACAAGGGGATCCTCTCTCCCCGTGTCTGTTCATTCTTTGTACCGAAATCCTTTCTGGTTTATGTCGTCGAGCGCAGGAGGATGGCAGTTTACTAGGCATCAAGGTGGCTCGGACTAGTCCTCCCATCAATCATCTCCTCTTTGCAGATGATACGATGTTTTTCTGCAAGTCTGATGCTTCCAGTGTGGATGCTTTGAAGAACCTTCTTCAGGGGTATGAGTTGGCCTCGGGTCAATCAATCAACCTCTCTAAATCTTCCATCACCTTTGCGTCTAAGACGCCAGCTTCTCGGCGAGACATGGTGAAGAGTCGGCTATCTATCTCTAAGGAAGGAGGTACAAGGAAATATCTGGGTTTGCCAGAACATTTCGGTCAGCGGAAACGCGATATCTTCACCTCCATTGTTGATCGTATTCGGCAAAAGGCTCAGGGATGGTCTACCCGGTTTTTATCTTTAGCTGGAAAACAAGTTATGCTTAAGTCTGTTCTTTTGGCTATTCCTACCTATGCGGTGTCCTGTTTCAAGTTACCGTTATCCTTGTGTCGACGCATTCAATCAGTGCTTACTAGATATTGGTGGGACGATAAGCACGATGTCCGTAAGATGTCTTGGATCTCTTGGGAGCGACTCTCCTTACCCAAGGTGGCTGGAGGATTAGGTTTTAAAGATGTCGAGGCTTTTAATGATTCTCTACTAGCCAAGCTCTCTTAGCGTATACTCCAGAATCCCTCATCATTGGTTTCTCTTATCCTGTTGGGCAAGTATTGCCACTCTTCCTCCTTCATGGAGTGTTCACCTATGACCACCATGTCTCATGGTTGGCGGGGAATTATGATTGGCAGAGATGTTCTGCGCCAAGGGTTGGGATGGGTAATTGGTGATGGTGCTGATGTGAGGGTCTGGGGTGATAGCTGGCTATCTACTTCGTCACCTATGGCAGTGATGGGCCCTCCGCCCTTGGAGCTGCATGATCTTCGGGTCTCGGATTTCCCACAGTCTAGACAATGGAACTGGCAAGCCATCTCGAAAGTCCTACCTAGTTATTCGTCGCTCATTTCAAATCTGGTTTTGGGTTCTACCTCTAGGCGGGACTCACTTTTCTGGTTATTTAACAAGAATGGGAAGTACTCCTGTAAGAGTGGCTACTCTCTGCTTACCTCATGTGACCCGCCCTCTTCTATGCCACACTTCAATTGGTTGAAGAATGTGTGGCGTCTTCGTACCCTACCTAAGATCCAGACTTTTCTGTGGAAAGCCATGTGTGACGCACTGCCAGTCCGCCATGGACTACACTCGCGCGGAGTGATTGGGGATTCGTCTTGCCCTAGATGTGGGTTACTAGAAACCGTTGATCATGTTCTTTTACAATGTGATTTTGCCCAAAGCGTTTGGGATATGGTGCCTTTTCTTATGCCTACCTTTATGTCGTTGCCTACCATGGTTACCTTCTTACCTGCGATGAGGACCTCTAAGGCCTTACCACCGTTGGGTTTGAATGTGGTAGATGTGTACCCATGGGTAATCTGGCACCTTTGGAAGGCAAGAAATCGTTTGATCTTCAGTTCTGAGGTTATTTCCCAAGACGAGCTTATTTCTACGACTATAGCTTAGGCACGAGAATGGCAGTCTGCGTCACGCCTTAAGGCTAAGGTTATTGCTCTCCATGACCCTCCTGCGACGACTGAGTTATCTCGTCCGCCTATGCCTGCGACTTTGAGTTCCAAGTGCTGGGTGGATGCATCTTGGGTTTCATCTACTAGGAAGTGTGGTATGGGTTGGCTGTTTCGGGCCCCAAATGATGCTTTGCTTGGCAAGTTTATCTCCTCGAAGGAGGGTATACCTTCAGCTCTTGCAGCAGAGGCTTTTGCTCTTTGGGACGGCGCTTGATCAAGCTCTTGTGTTAGGGATAACTGAGTTGCTTTTGCTCTCAGATTCCCAAGTGTTGATCAATTTGATCAATAAGAAGGAGGACCATATTGATATTCTTGGTCTTCTAGTGGATATTAGGAATTTAATTCCACGCTTTGCATTTAATTCATTTTCGTTTATCCGACGATCGGCAAATGTTGTTGCTGATTCGCTGGCTCACCGAGCTCTTTCTGCTCAGGATTCTTCGATTTGTGAAGTATAATAAAATTTGATTTGTGACAAAAAAAAAGATTCCCGAAAGATTGATAGAAGTGGATAAATTAGAGATGAGCATAATAACCGGAACCGAAGAACCGACCGCATGAGTAAAAAAAAACAGAACTGAAACCGAACCAGATTTAGAAAATAACCAATTGGTTCCAATTTTTGAGAACTGAAAAATTGAAACCGAACCGGAACCGAAATTGAACTAAACGGGTAACCAAAAAACCAAAAGTATCTAAAAATATTTAAAAATATCTAAAAATATCCGAGATTAAATTCAAAAATATTTGAAAAATACCTAAAAATAACCAAAAATTCAACATATCCGAACACTAATATTCGAATGGTTACTTAATTCAAATGGAATCGAACCCAAACCAAACCGGAACTGAACCGAAATATTCAGGAACCTAATGGTTCTAATTTTCACGAACTGAAAAACTGAAGGAACCGAACTGGAACCGAAAGGGTAATCGAACGTCCAAGCCTATATAAAATGCCCAAACTCAAAAAAGTGAGTTGAATTTGAACCGAAAAATCGAAACCAAACTGAGAATCGAATGAGTATCCAAAATATATGATTACAGTTTTATATTTAGTTATATTTTTATACAAATATTAATCTATTTGGTTTACAAAATTTTATATACGATAAATATCTTTCGGTATTTGTTATTTCTTTACCATTTGAATATTTATATTACTCGTATATTAACTTTGTTATCATTCAATTTTTATGACACAAAATTTATTTTACATGAATCGTACTTGTTTTCCAGCTTACAATCCTTCCACACCAACTACATTTCAACTGCTGCACCGTAGTATTTAATCATTCATCCCACACACACAATAATCAGCATTTACCATTGGGAGCCAGACTGAGATAACATAATAAATATTTATAAGTACCAGTGGAGCTTCATTAGGGTTCATATGAGATGCCGGGAACAGAGTAAAGTCATTGTCCTTCGGTTTTGAAACGAATCACTTTAAAAGATTCAATCTTTCTTACAATTTCGCTTCAATGATTCCAAGTTTCTAATGGGTCCTTCTTGAATCTTAATCGTAGATTTATGCTCATTTGCTCGATCCCCCAACAGAATCTAACGAATTCAAGAAAGGAGTGAGAGATTCTCTTCGCAATAGATGTAGTGGATAGGATCAGTAACTTACCTGACGAGACCATATCGAAGATACTGTCTTTTCTTCAAACAAAAGATGTTATGCGAACCATGCTTTTGTCTAAACGCTTCAAGTCTCTCTGGATGTTGGTACCAAGACTTGATTTTGATGATAGCACTCACTTTCCGGAAGATGATGATTCTTGGCGATATGAAGAGCCTGATTATGGAAGATTTCGCCGCTTTGTCGACAGATCATTGATGTCACGCCAAGGTCAGGTTCTTCAAAGTCTGTATCTCAATTTAGGTCGAAAATCCACAGATGATGATATTGCTATTTGGATTGGAACCTCAGTGAAACGTGGTCTAATGGAGTTGAAACTCGAATACTACAACAGTTTCTACAGGCGTAGTTTTCTTCCAAAAATTCTATACACTTGTGAAACACTTGTGGTGTTGAAACTGAAGAACTGTTATTTACATGTTCCTGATCTCGTTTCTTTAACGTCTATCAAGACTTTATCCCTGGAATCTATGAAGTACTCTGACGCCAATTCTCTCCTTAGACTTTTACCCTGTTGTCCTGTTCTTGAAGACTTGTTCATACAACAAGGTCCCTATCATCACGACGCCCTTAGTTTCAAGATTGTAATGCCTTCCTTGAAGAGTTTATCTTTGATTGACTCTTCTAAAGATTCTGGAATCACGGGACTTGTGTTAGATGCTCCTTCTCTGAAATACTTGAAAATTGTCGATCGTTCGAGTAGCCTTTCATTTGGCGAGAGTATTAATGTTAATGAGGTGGTGAAAGCCGATATTGAGGTTATTCTCAAGCAACCAGAGAAGCTTTTGCAGTCTCTTGCTTCCGTTAAGCATATTCGTTTATGTTTATCGGCTTCTGAGGTAATTCTTATGCTCTCTTAGTTATTGTTCCTTCAACTTTAAATCTAGCATCACATAGCTCGTATGTCTATTCTATCTACTATCCTTTTGATACAGGTTGTGTATCCTGTTAGTTGCTTCCATAGACTCAAACATTTGGAGGTGTGTACCTGCAAACCAGAGTGGCTGGATCTATTTATGTATCTACTTGAAAATTCCCCAAGCTTAAAGGTTATCAAAATCAATCAGGTGTGTTTTATTATTACTCTCTTTGAATAATTTTCCTCACGTTGAATGATCTAGTAATGTATTATATACGTGGCAACCTTATGGATTCCCAGTGTCATCCTGTTACAAATCCCCGGCCTAACTGGAATCAACCGAGCACTGTTCCAAGATGTTTGTCCTCAAATCTTGAGACTTTGGAGTGGACAGAATATGAAGGAACACAAGAAGAGCAAGAACTTTCGACACATATTCTGAAAACCGCAGTTTGTTTAAAGAAGGCAAGCTTCACCACTAAGTCCACTGATCCGAAAAAGAAACTTGAGATGCTGCGGGAGCTATCCCTGTCGCGAAGGGTTTCAGCCACTTGTGAACTTGTGTTTTACTGAAAATTCATGCTTATCAGTCTCATACCTAAACCATGTTACAACATGTCTTCTTCCTGTGTTATCTTTGACAAGTTTATCTGAGTCTGGTGTTTAAAAGTAACAGTCAATGTTTACAACTTGCTCTATTCCTTCCTCGTTTGGAGTTTGACGCTAAGGTAAGTTTGGAGTTGCTTTACAAAAGGAGAATCTTCCAAACCTCACTAGTGGATGTTGTTTAGTTCCTTTTTATTGGTGATGCTTTTTGTATAGTATTAGTCATTTTTGTGATGTTGCCATTTCGTCAGAAAAGACGTTATGCGAACCATACATTCGTCTAAAAGTTGGGAATCTCTGTGGATGATGGGTACCAAAGCTCGAGTTTGATGATCACAAAACCGTAGCCTTGACTAGTGAAAATTTCTGCAGTTTATAGACATATGGTTGATCTTCATAGACAACGGGTACTTGTACAGATGGAGATATTGCGGTTTGGGATAGAAACACAATGGAGCTCTACTCGAATACTCTCTGTCAAGACTGCAGTTTATGTTCATGTTCAACACTTCTTTCGTGTCCTTGTCGACAGACAGTCACAGAAAAGTTTGAATGACAAATTGGCAACTTCAAACCCAAATTACTGTTTGGTCGTGAAAGTCATAAGCTTTAAACAAAACAAAGGCAGAAAGGGAAAGCGTTCATCGTCGCACTTATTCATCAAAACTCAAAGTCACACATACCATTCCATGCAATGGAGAGTAAAACAAAACCGACTTCATACCGAGATTAAAACCGACTCTCAAGTATCTTATTTATGAAGAAAGACCCAAAAGAAAACTCCATAGATGTCGCAGAACAACATGGTCGATACCAAAGATTAAGTTGTAGCCAAGACCAATTCATTTATCCACCTGTTTCTTCATTCTTCACCTGTTTTTAATACATACAGTTTCCATAGACTAAGCTTTTAACTAGTATTATTATTCCACAAACAAAACTAGGTTTTGAAGATATCTTACCTTTGGAAAAAGATGCTTCTTTCATTTATTTCCCAACAATCTTCTGCGTGACCCCGAGAGCCCCCGCAGGCTGGTTCAGGCTTGGTGGTGGTCCATCTTCCTGACCCAGCGATGGTGAGGACTTGATTGATTGCTAATCAGAATCATCATCGTAAACCTCTCCATCGTCAGAGTCAAAGGCACTAAGGTCAAGCTGGTAACGAAGTATCCCTCCGATTCCTCCAAAGCCCCTACAAAACTGAGACCCTTCCTGTGATTTGTTGGTTACAAACTCAAGCGAGCAACCAAAACGTCTGTATTCATTAGCCAGCCACTCAAGTAAGGACATCTTCTCTTCCACATCCAAGTCGTTGTTGCCAACTTTGAAATTTGCCGTGTTGCCTTCCTGCGCCTTGTTCATGTGCTTAATCACAATTTCACCTGTTGTTATGTTCTTCATCACGTATCTGTTGATATCAAGATTTTCCCACACAATTAGCGTCTCCACAGCACCTGAATCCAGAGCGTTCAATGTGTCATCCACGCCAAACACATACTTCCCTGTGTCTTGGCTTATCTCCTCAAAGTACTTCCCAATCAAACGCTTCTCTTGTATAAACTTCACGTTCGCAAGGATTTCAGCTGACAACTCGATAGCCTGATTGAAACCGTTCTCTCCTCCATATGACACATCCACCACATTTAGAATCTTGGCAGCAAGACGGGGATCAAACATATCTGACTGGCTCAACTCGGTCTTGAAATCCGCTGAACCTGCAAGTATTAGCCCAGCCACATTAGGCTGACTTGTTGCAGGATTGATGTAGTACTGTGTGGCAAGCTCAGCAGTTTTCCTCACATAATTGTGACGTT
This sequence comes from Anastatica hierochuntica, assembly GCA_900406275.1. Classification (NCBI taxonomy): domain Eukaryota; kingdom Viridiplantae; phylum Streptophyta; class Magnoliopsida; order Brassicales; family Brassicaceae; genus Anastatica; species Anastatica hierochuntica. The sequence goes on along the minus strand of OVAN01012545.1, from coordinate 2,922 downwards.
TCTCCATACGAAGACGGGCAAACCGAAGAGCTGATTGTCCTCCTCTTCCGTGTTTCTTCGGAAGATCAACAGAGAACTTGTGAAGAACCTCCCGGGTGTTACCGCTAAGAGTTCCAAAGAGAGTCCCGTTCCCATCCATTACGATAAAACCAAACTTGTCATCAGACTCCAACAATTCATTCAGAGCTTCGGTGTGAAACTTGTTGTCACAAAGGTAGAGTGTGTTGTTTATCGGCTTGAAAGGCTCGAAATCGATAGTAACCTTCTTTTCCTTGCCTTCCTCATTGACAATAGTACCCGTGTAGAGCACGAGACCATTGGGAGGGACCTTGTTGTAAAGTTTAAGCCTTTGCTGCGCAGAAGTAATAGCGCCCAGAACAGACTGGCGATTGACTCTGCTCTTGATGTTTGATGCGGTTCCGTACTCATCACCAAGCATCTTAGTAACACGAGAGACTTGATCACGCGGAGGCATGATGAGTGAGATCATGCTAGTTCCATTTCCCCTAGCAGCTTCAAGAGATTTAATCAGCTTCTTAATCTTCCATATCTCAATGTTCTTGTCATCATCACGATTGTCTCCCATTTTAACCCGGAAAAAAACTAAAACAACAGAAAAGGCAGTCAATACAAAAACCTTGTACAATTAATAAGTCAGACCAATTCAACAAACTGAAACTAGAGTGGCACAACAAATCATACATCACCAAACTAACCGAGAGAATAAAGGTCGAATCACAAAAGAAATTGGTAATACTCATGTAAGTTAGGCTCAAAGATACAAGTCAAAGGAAAGATAGATCAAGGCAATAATAGATCAACTTCTCAAAAACATTTCTCCAAACCAATCTGTTGATGATTATAGGAACATATTTATTAGAGATCCAAACTCAAAGAATAATAATTTCACTAAAATCAAACCATTGGAAAAAAAAAATCAAGATGATGATCAGAAAAGAGTTTTGCATAATATGTTAAATTTTATCTTACAAAATAATTGATCTAGCGATTGGATAAAAAAACGCAAGTTTAGACGATTCAAGCTGCTGATTTGAACAAAGTTTTGCATAGATCCACAAAAAAATTATATATAATTTGTCTGCTAAAATCAAATTCTAATACAATACATCCAAATTCAAAGAATCATAACCTCAAAATAAAATCAAAACAAATATAAAAAGCCACAACCTATAAATCCAAAATTCCAGAAAACCAACTTGGAGTAGAACAGATTAAACAATCATTTGAATATCAAACAACAAACGACGAAAATATGAAAGCACCTGAAAATGAAACTAATGACGCACAATTCTCAAGAAAGATGAGGTTTTTTTTTTTTTTTGTAAAAGCAAATTATGTATGTGGCAGATATAAAAGAATATATAATGTGCCAGAGACGTAACCTAGTGTCTAATGTACTTCTTTATACCCAACTTTAACCGACTCAAATCATGGGCCTAAGCCCAATAATATGGAATGTAGCCCGAAAATAAAGAAAATTAATTTCTTAGGAAGAGGGCAAAACTACCAATTAGGGTTCTACCGGAGACATTATGTCCTCATTTTTTTAAATAAAATAGCTTATATTTCTCTCCAATTTTTTATATCCTTCTAATTTGACTTCACCAATTTACCTCTAATATTAATATGAGCTTATATGTTTTTTTTTAAATAGCAACGCTCATTGGAGACGAACCGACCGTTACCGTCGATACTGTGCTCCGGTCCGTCTCCTCCGTCGCCGGCAAAGCTAACCATGTGGTTTTCAATCCTTTTCCATTGTTTTCATTGTTATTGGATCGATTAGTAATTTAAATAAGTGGGAGTTGCATTTAAATAGTTTAATTTGTGTTAGTAAGCATTAGATTCTCTTTGATTTGCACCCGAAACTATTAAATTTGAGTTTTCGAGAAAGAAGAACTAGTTAGCACTAAAGAAACTGAGTAATACTGGGAAACTGGTAAATTGTGGATAGTTGATTGAGTTTTTTTGTAGTGTTTTGGCAGGACACAATGAGCAAACAGGAGATATCATTGGAGGATAATAATAGAGATAATGTAATGTATTAATATAAAAAGCATTTTGGATATTAATATAATGTAACTCCTAATGTATGTGTATTGTATTATATAATATAATATACTGTTTCAGATTAAGCCCAAAAATTGGTAATAACCCATATTGTTTCAGATTGAAGCCCAAATATGAAATTAAGTTTTTACCCAATTCTCAATTACAAACGAAACGGTTCTTCGTTTCTCGGTTCATATATCGTTTCATCTTCTTTTTCTCTTCTTTCTCTCGAAACTCTTTGGTTTCACTCTACAACGCAAAAATAAGTTTTCTCTCATGGCGTCGTCTTCGTCGAACACCGGTAAGTGACTCTTTCTCTCTCTCTATCTCTCTCTATCTCTCTCTCTTGTCAAACAATATTCCCTTGTTTTATTTAGTCTCGCTTTAGTTTCCCTATAGTTCTATTGTAGTTGTACTTTAGTATCAGAATCGAGTTTTGATGCAATATGGGCTGAGCATGGAGCTGAAGTTGAGCTAATTGGTATAATCCATGAGGTATTGGACAGAGAGAAGCATATGGATTCAAGACAAATCATGTTGGGCTTTAATATCCATGAAGATGATGTCTTTGGACAAGTTTTGGTCCACTCGAAGAAAGGCCCATCAAGCGAAACCCTAATATGGTCGAATAATATATCAATCTGACGGCAATTGAAAAATCTACAACCACGCATAAGGGCCCACCGANCCACCGAGATATGAAATTGTTCGATTTATATTAGTATTTCTTTGACATTATTTCTTAGGTTTTGGGTTTTAATGGGTTTTTAGACTTAGTTTATTTTCTTAATTGAGGGTCTGATTTTAAGCCCAATTATTAAGGAGGTGTCGAATTTCTTATTCCTTTTG
>OVAN01012544.1:0-13624 GCA_900406275.1 Anastatica hierochuntica | reverse complement strand
GGACAGATGTGGCCGAGTCAAAGGAGACTCAAGAGCTGGTGGAAATGATGGTAAGTCTCAGGTTATGCGCCACCATCGTAGAAGATGGCTTAACCGACCTAGAAGCAGTGGACCAAGCCGACTTGTTATGGAGAATCCGCGAGGCTCAAACCAAGGACGAGTCTCTTACGGAGATGGTCGAGAAGGAGGTCATTGGGTACCATGTAGCGACCAATGGAACGGTCATGTTCAGAGGCTAAGTATGTGTACTGAACGACCGAGAGTTGAGAAAGGAAATTCTGCAACAGGCTCATTGCTCGAAGTATTCAATTCACCCGGGAGTTATCAAGATGTACCGAGACCTGAAGACATTTTACCATTGGAGCGGAATGAAAAGAGAAGTCACCGCTTGGGTTTTGCAGTGTCAGACTTGTCAGCTGGTAAAAGCAGAGCACAGAGTGCCAAGAGGTCTCCTTCAGGATTTACCATTACCTTAATGGAAATGGGATATGGTAACCATGGATTTTGCCACCAGATTGCCATCTACCACAGGAGGTAAGAACGCGATTTCGGTAATCATCGACCGGTTGACAAATAGTGCCCATTTTCTCCCAATAAAAAGGACAGATGGAGCCGACAAGTTAGCGGAGAAGTATATCATTGAGATCGTCAAACTGCATGGGGTCCCAGTCAGTATAGTGTCAGATCGAGATGTCAAGTTCACATCTATGTTCTGGCAAGCGTTTCAGAAAGCATTGGGCACAGGTAAACTTCAGTACAGCCTACCACCTGCAGACCGATGGGCAATCGGAAAGGACGATTCAAACCCTAGAGGATATGCAGAGGTTGTGTGTACTCGAATGGGGAGACAGTTGGTCTAAGCACCTGCCATTGGTTGAGTTCGCCTATAACAACAACTACCTTGCTAGTATAGGGATTCCATCCTACGAAGCTCCCTACGGAAGGCCATACAAGACACCCCTGTGCTGGTCCGAAGTGGGGGAGACCAGAGATCTAGTGCCCGAAATCATAGAGGAAACTGAGCAACAGGTTGAAATGCTCAAACAACGGCTAAAGGAAGCCTAGGATCGTCAAAAGAGTTATGCAGACAACCGCCGCTGGGAGTTGGAATTTACAGTCGAGGATCTAGTATTTCTAAAGATGAGAAACTTCCAAGGAGGGAAACAAGGAAAGGGTAAGAAGAAGTTGAGACCCAGGTTCATGAGGCCGTACCCCATCGTTGAAAGAATAGGCGCAGTTGCCTACAAGTTGGATCTACCGCCGGAGTTAGCAGACTTCCACAATGTATTCCATGTGTCAGTACTAAGGAAAGTCATCAGGGAACCAGAGCTGATTCTGCCTAGTCCGCCGCCGAGTCTACAAAAGAACTTCTCAGTTCAGAGTCAACCGACAGAAATTCTGGAAAGAGCAGAGAAGGAAATACAGGGTAAGATTGTGGCTTTGGTCAAAGTCAGTTGGGCAGGAGGTAGTATCCAGGAGGTAACCTGGGAAGTCGAAAGTGAAATGCAAAGGGATTATACAGAACTGTTCGGAGAGTCCGAAAGACAACCAGAGAACGTTCAGGATTCGAGGACGAATCCCATTAAAGTGGGGGAGAATTGAAATGTCCCCATTCCAGCGTCCCTTTTAATCTTAGATTTGTATTAATCTTCCAGAAAGTTACTGCGGCTTAGTGGTTAGAGTCTCCAGAAAGAAGCTAGCAACTCGGGTTCGAATCTAGTAGGCAACGAAATTTCCCTTTTATTTTTAAAAGTCCATTTTTCTAAAGTTTCTTAACTTTGTCCCACATCGGAAACTTTCACCCAATCCCTTCCCATCCTCCCCCTATATATACAGACCCCCCCTTCGCACTCCTTCAAGTCAGAGCAAAAGCTCTGCATAGGGGACCGACTTTTCGGCTAGTCCCCATCGGCTTTCGAGCCACCACCTCCGACGAGTTTCCGGCGATTTCCCGAGAGTTTTCCGATGAAATTTTTGAGTTCTTTTGGCGATGTGTCGGGCAGTTTCTGGAAGGTCCGGGCGAGTTCCGACGCTTTTTGGTCACTGCNGCTGTCCGCGCCAGGACGAAGCTGTGGAGCTCTGAGCTCTCATCTCCGGGAAGTCACGGACGACCCGAGACGGACCGCTATCTTTTCTCGTTTTCGTTCTTAGAAGGAGGATCAGCAAAGCAAAAGAAGGATGACAAAGGATCCACGTGGAGTAAAGGCTCACAAGAAGGACCATCAGCCAGCCAAGCTGAGAGTTCATCCATGTGGCCAAGGTGAGGCGCTATTCCCGTAGTTATTCCCCCGTAGAATTGCCTTAGGATGTTTTCATTGCTAGCATAGGGTTAACGCGTCTTGCTTGCTAGTCCTGTTTGAGAGTCGTGTCAGTCTGCTTGATGAATGAACGTAAGGTCTAGGAGCTTGAACTAGTGTTTCGGATGTGATGATTGTGATTGGAAGTGTGATGATGTGGATGTTTGCCCTCGGAGAAGTGAAAGAAAGCCCTGGGTCCACACAAACCGGAGAGTTGGAGAGTGTGATAGTCGGTCACTGTGGTGGTTGCTGGCAGGTTAAGGCGTTTTGGAGAAAACCGGGGGTTTTTTCTATGACATCTTTGTATGTCATGTATGTTTGTGACACAATTGGTGTCTGCTTAGTTCTAATTCTATGTTATCTGTGAATGCATGTTAAGTCCATTCAGCGGTGTTGCGTGTCTAGTAATTCCATGTTTCACTAGGTGATTCCCCTGTCACTCACCCTCTCTTCCCCCTTGCCCCTCCCCTTTTGTCCCTGCAGGTGAGTATGACGAACTATTGGATTGATGATGACTGGAACGGTGTTCGTTTTTCAGGACTCGGTTATTTATACTTATTTTCCGCTTGATTTTAAAACTCGACTTAGTTTCCTTCTAGACTTATTTCTGAGTTGGATATTTATCTTATGTTATGGAATAAATGAACTCGTGTTTCGAATAAAGAGATTTATAAGTCGATGCTCTGGGAGATTGTGTGTGAAAGTGGTGTTAGTCTAGGAAGGATAACAAATCCGGGAGGGACCCTGATCAGGTGAACCGGGATGTTACATCTGCTAATACTTTAAGCTTTGTGTTGTAGAATAATATTTTTCTCTCTTGTACAGTAATGGTTTTACTTGGTTTTATTGTTAAACTTTATATCAAACCAAAAGTTACAATAAACGTTTATCAGTACCACAAAACTTGAACATAATATATCACAACACATTTCCAAAAATAAGAAAAGTAGAATTCAAGGACGGATGGAGTTGCTAGAGTATCATTTGAAGTAAACGAGAGTAGTCGATTTCTCAAATTCTGATCAATGAAAGCTTTGTGAATGGTGATGAAGCTTCGGACATGAAGAGTCGTTTGTTCTTTCCCTTTAAGCCAAGTAAATAAGCACATGGAGAAGAAACTTAGTTGTGGATTTAGCAAGAGCCACATGAGAAGACGTAGAAGATGCAATTTAATTTCTTTTTCCTACCATGTCAGATAGCCGAGAAGGCCAAAATCTTTGATGCAGTGTTTCAAAGACAACCAGAAAAAGAGAAGTCAAAAAAAATGTGGCGATGAGAATCCAAACCATTTGCATAGAGAACATATCCAGAGGGGATTTTCAGTTCCCATCTTCTAAGCTTGTCTCTAGTTGGCAGCCTTTGGAGAAAAAGAAGCCAAAGAATGAAAGAACACATTGGAACCGCCTCCTTAAACCACACAACATTATCCCAATCAACTATGAGGGATACTTCTCTTATCCGGTTCCAAGTAGCATTCATAGAAAATATTTGCTTGAAAGTTCTTATATTTTTTTCTAGATATATTGATCATCACCTAACTTTTGTGAGAGAGGATTTATATTACCAACGAGATGGGAAAGCATTCTGAATTATCAGAATGTGCAGCTTTAAGGCACCATGATCCATCTCTTATTGCATAAATGATTCTTGCATCTTATGTGTGAGAATAATGATTCAAGTTCTAAATGGGCTCGAGTCTAATGGTCCATTAGCCTAAGCTCAGGTGTAGCAAAAGAAACTGAGATCCAACTTGGGCCTTCAAAGGTTTACGTTGGCCCAACAAAGGAGTAATGTCTCGTTATATAGTAAGAAGGAAGGAAGAAGAAGTTGTTCTGTTACAACAAACTTTTGACTCATCTTCTTTTTGAGATTCTTTCTTCTCCATTGTTGTATCTTGAGAGCTTGAGAACAATCCCTTATAGAGAATTTCCAGATTCCGACCCTGAAGAGAGATGTACCCATACTTTTGGGAAAGTCTATACTTCGTGTGCTCAAATCTGATTTCCATCTTCTTTCTCTCTCTGTTTTCATTGTATCATCATAAATTCCAAATTGTGATGCCTGAGAGTGAAATCATTGAGAGTTAGAGAGATCAGTAGCTACAAATAAGCAATCGAATCTAGCCTGAATCTTTAACATTATGTAGTCCTAGAAATGTTGGACCATTCTTCCCTTGAGAAGTTAATCAATGGGGCCATAAGCACTCCAGGAGTCAAACAAGAATAAATATTACAAATATTACTGAAGATTCTATTCTCTGTTATTTTAAGAATATATATATATATATCATTTTGTTATATTTCGTTTAAGGTAGAACAATCTTTTTTATATATAGGCAATCATTGTAAAGCTTATTCCTTAATCGAAACATATAAGATTTTTTTTTTGACATGGTATCAGAGCAGGAATCTCAAAACCCTAAAAATTCTTCCTCTTGAAAAAAGTTTCTCGACTTCTTCTTCTCCTTTCTCTTCATTTGTTCTTACTTTGTTTCTTCTTTTGAATCAATACAGAGCATCTTTTCATTCTTCTTCCTTTATTTTCTTCTCAAATCAAGCCTCTCAGCATCTCTTGCTATTTCGAAAGAAAGATATGTCAATTGCCGAAATTGATTCCACATATAAGAAAATCTCACCTTATGATCTGACATCCGGTGATAATCCTGGGACTGTGATTTCTCAGCCTCTTCTCAATGGCAAAAATTATGACAAATAGGCTCTAAACTTCAGGATTTCTTTGAGCTCACGCAAGAAATATGGCTTCCTTGATGGTAGCTTTACGAGACCAGCAGACAACTCAACGTTCCTTGAAGATTGGATAGCCAACAACCACTTGATTGGTGATTGGATCAAGCTTACTATCGACCCAAAGCTCAGATCATCCATCTCCACAAAAGAAGTAGCACGTGACTTATGGGAGATCATAAGGAAGAGATTTTCGGTGAAGAGTGGTGCACGGCTACAATAGTTGCGCAACTTTCTTACAATGTGTAAATATAATGGTACCTCTATGGATGACTATTTTGGTTGATTGACCAAGTTGTGGGATGGGATCGCTGAATGCACAATCATAAAACATTGTTCTTGTGGGTTTTGTACTTGCAATCTCAATACAACTCGTGACAAAGAATTGGAAGTTCTGAAGATTCACGATATCCTGTCTAGATTGGATGGTGCGATACATGGAGCAGTGAGATCTCAACTTTGTGTGACAACTCCTCTTCCTGATCTTGATTCGGTGTATCAAACGATTCTTCAGAATGAAACTATCCATTCCAGTGTAACCAGAGACAAGAGATCATGGGCTTTGTGTCACAAATAAACCGACCCATGGCGTATGTGATGATCCATGATGCACCAAAGACCGGTACGTTTGCCGCAAATAGCTTTGCCTCTCGTTTCGGACCTGGAAATCGTGATCCATCTCGTGTTTGCGAAGGTTTTTGGTAAAACTGGACATGAAATCTCTTCATGTTTTAAGATAGTGAGCTACTCTGAATGGTGGAAACCACGAATGATGATTGATGGTCGCGGCATATCGAGAGGACATGGCAGAGGCATTCAACCGAAAGTTAATGTCACCCAAATTGTTGCAGCGAATTTAACATCCACAAGTTCTAATCCTCCATTTATGGATGCAGGTAAGCTTGGTTTCAGTGGTATTTCCGAAGAACAATGACATACGATTCAGCGGGTCTTCAACACACCTAATCCAAATGATCATCTAAGTGGTAAGGATGATTATATTGATTGTATCTTGGACACGGGAGCAACTCATCATATGACAGGTCGGGAAGATCTCTTTGCGAACTTACATACAATTGCTCCCGTCTCCGTTCGTTTGCCCGCAAGATCAAATGTTTTGTCTTCTCAAAAGGGAACAACTCATCTCAACTCTTCTTTGTCATTGAAAACTGTTTACATGGTTCCAGGATTTCATAAGAATTTGATCTCACTCGGCCAGCTTGTCACTAATGGTTTTCTCGTAGGACAGATGACTGATCGGCTGTTGATTTTACAAGACCGCACTACGAGGATGCTGATTGGAGTGGGTGAAAGAGAACGAGAGGGATTGTACAGGTTTTGAGGATTTCAGATCGTGGCTTCTAACCAAACAAGTATACACAAGGACATCTCTTTGTGGCATCCACGCTTGGGACATCCTTCTTCTCGAGTTCTTCATCATATACCGGGTGTTCGTGATATTTCTAATTCTAGTAGTAGTGAGTTTTTGAATAAGAGTTGTGACATTTGTTTCCGTGCTAAACAAACACGTCAGAGTTTTCTAGATTCTTTGAATAATGCTAAAGAGATATTTGATTTGATTCATTGCGATTTATGGGGACTGTATCGTACTCCTGCATTCTGTGGATCAAGATACTACTTGACCATTGTCGATGATTCTTCTCGTGCTGTTTGGTTATATTTTCTTCCTAACAAGACTATTGTGGCTACAAATCTTTAAAATTTCTTGACAATTATTGAACGTTATTTCTCAAAGAAAGTGAAAACAATTCAATGATTATGGAACAAATTTTCTATGTACGAGTCAATTTTTTCAGGAACATGGAATCATTCATCAAAGTTCTTGTGTCTACACACCACAACAAAACGGAAGAGTTAAACGTAAAAAACGTCATATCTTGGAAATAACACGAGCATTACGCTTCCAAAGTAGTTTGCCTATTGATTTTTTGGGAGAATGTGTATTCACTGCTGCATATTTAATAAATCGCACATCATCTCAAATTCTACAAAGTTGAACACCATTTGAAATACTTTATGGTCATGCTCCATCCTACAAACATTTAGGTGCTTTCGAGTGTCTCGCTCACGCCCAAAATCTTGATCATAAGGGAGATAAATTCGAGTCACATAGTCAAAGATATTTTTTTGTGGGTTATTTGTATGGTAAACAAGGTTGGCGACTTTAGGATATGGATCAGCAAATTCTTTTTGTCTCCCGCGATGTGGTCTTCCTTGAAGACACTTTTCCTTATGAAACACTCACAACGTCATCATCTTCGAAACTATTCGAAGTTTCTCTTCCACCACCAGCTGATCAAGCTGAGATATCTTTGCCCTTAAACTAAAATGATTCTATTGTTTTCGTGCCTACACAATCTCCTCCTCTCGATAATGAAGCTCATGTTTCGTCGATTAATGATGGTGTCGCAGGTCAGAATCTTGTCACTACACCTTCTGAACCTGAGTTTGTTGTTGAGCTTCTTCCGCAAGCAACATGTCCTATTAACAAATAGAGCAATCTCCCACACCGGCTGATCACACGAAAACAGTGGTTGAGACACAAGATTCAACTAGTCTTATCGTTCAAGTACGACGTATTTGTAGAACTGCTATGCTATCTTCACGTTTCAAAGACTATGTTCTTGAAACCATTCCGTCGTCCTCACTCTCTCTCTCTCTCTCTCGTTATCATCATCTACTCCTCAGCCATCCTCAGGTATTGAGCATCCTCTCTCGAATTATGTTTCCTATGATCATTTTTCCGATTAATATTGTAGCTACCGTGTTGCTCTTATCAATGCAGTCGAACCTCGAACATTCAAAGAAGCTATGGAAATTAAAGAATGGAGAGATGCAGCTAAAATAGAGGTTGTTTCTCTTGAAAATGGAAACACATGGGATCTCGTGGACCTTCCGCCAAATCGCAAAGAAACTGGAAGTCATTGCGTTTTTCGTATCAAACTTAAATCGGATGGCTCTCTTGAACGCTATAAATCTCGGTTGTGGCACTTGGAAATAATCAAAAAGAAGGACCTGATTATACAGAGACCTTTGCATCGGTTGTCAAGATGACCATTGTTCGTTTGGTTATGGATGTCGCGGCAAACAAGAATTACGAAATCCATCAAATGGATGTTCATAATGAATTCTTACATGGAGATCTTGACGAAGAAATTTATATGAAACCACCACCAGGTTTCTCAATCCCAAGAGACAATAGAGTTTGTCGTCTCAAGAATTCTATTGATGGTCTTATGCAGTCTCTACGTTGTTGGTTTGCCAAGTTAGCAGATGCTCTTCAACAATATGGCTTCAAGCAAACGAGATCAGACTACTCTCTTTTTATCTTCGACCACGGCGGTGTTCATCTTCACCTTCTCGTTTACGTCGATGACCTTATCATTTTAGGTAATTCTCCGTCTGCCATACAAGCCTTCAAGGATTATTTATCTACGTGTTTTCGTATGAAAGATCTTGGCCTAGCGAGATATTTCCTTGGCTTAGAGATTGCTTGAAATTCAACCGGCATTTATCTTTGTCAACACAACTATACTTTGGAGATTCTTGACGAGGTCGGTATGTTGGGTTGCAAACCGACGGGATTTCCTATCGATCAGAACCATCAGCTCTCTTTATCTGAAAGTCCTCCTTTACCGAATCATATTCACTACCGTCAGTTAGTTGGGCGACTGGTTCACTTTGGCAACATGCGACCTGACTTGTCCTATGCCATTCATACTTTGTCTCAATTCATGAAGGCGCCTCGCGAAGATCATTGGCAAGTTGCGCTTAAGGTGGTTCGATATTTGAAACGTACAATAGGCCAAGGTATTTTACTTAGAGTCGATACTCCTCTTCATCTCACAGGTTGGTGCGACTCAGATTGGGCGAGTTGTCCTCTCTCTCGTAAATCCTTATCTGGATGGATCGTACAGTTTGGAGACTTACCAATATCATGGAAAACTAAGAAGCAGGGAACGGTTTCATGTTCTTCCGCTGAAGCGGAATTTCTAGCTATGGGAGCTATTACAAAAGAACTCATTTGGTTGAAATAACTTTTTCCGAAATTGAGATTGATCATGCTCTACCTATGACAATACATTGTGACAGTCAAACGACTCTTCATATTAGTGCTAATCTCGTGTTTCATGAACGGACGAAATACATTGAGGTGGAGTGTCATTTTGTTCGTGATCGTATTGTTGATGGTACTATCTAGGCAACTCATGTGTCTACTACTGAACAACTAGCAGATATTCTTACAAAGGCATTGGGAAGAAAAGAGTTTGATACTTTCCTCTTCAAGTTGGGCATTCGAAACTTACATGCTCCAACTTGAAGGGGTATTACGGAATATTCTATTCTCCGATATTTTAGAAACATGTATATATCGTTTTGTTATATTTCCTTTTAGATAGAAATGATCTTTTGTATATATAGACAATCATTGTAAAGCTTATTCATTAATCGAAATACATAAGATTTTCCTTTTGACAATAAAACTGATCGCTTATTTCTCACTTTCCATCTTAAAAATGGAGTGAGATTATGCTTTAAATGCAACAAAGTTATACTTCAAGAGAAAGAGGGGACGTCTAGTGATAACCCGAAACTCTTTTTTAGCAAATAAGCTATACTTTGCACAATAAAGTTTCTAATGAGCTACACTTTCCCTTTTAGTTTACGCAATCCATCGAATTAACTTTCACTTTGACGCCATGTTGTGTTTCGTTTAGAAAAGTTCCTTACGGAGAGGTGGCTATAGTACGACGTCTCTCCATTTTTATACTACTTGGGAAAAGTTGGGTTAATATTATTTAAATATTTTCAACTTTGATATTTTTAATTTATGTTTTTCAGAGTAAATGTCTAATCATATCAAAACAAAACCAAGAAAAGTATAAGAATTTGAAAAATCAAGAAACAATTGTCTTTAAAAGTTATAGGAATGAGGCTTAAAGTATTTTGATTTAAAAATAATATTTTCTGAGGATTAAACTCATTACATAATAGGTTTTAGATGCGTTCTGTCATAAATTTAAGTATAATATAATTTATTTTGTTACCCTTTTCAGCTCTTAAATATTAATACTGGTGTAATATATAGCATCACTTTTTACTGTACAAAATCCTGATCATAATGAGTGAATGGCCATAAACTATGTAATAATTTGTTCAATTAGGCTTTTTAGCTCTCAAATATTAACTCTACAAGTGTAATATATAATAGATTTGTAATTCCTCCATCCGTTTTTTATGAGCGTCGATGTTTTTTTTTGGACACGTGAATCCAATAATGTTTGATGATCTTGAGTGGCGTATCGTGATGCTTTAAAGATTTTTTATTATGTCTGAAAACAAATCTTCACATGATATTTTCTCGTGCTTTTGATATATTTTAGAGAACGATGATTTAGAATAGATTGGAAATGATTTAGTAAAGAAATTTAAGGTGGATTGAAGAACATCTTGAATGTGTAAAGGAAGAAAAATAAGAGAAAAGTATGATTTTATTTATGATATCATAAAGTCCTTTTATAGACTTGATTCAAAATGGATAGGAACAAAGAGAATAAATGAACCTAGATTAGAAAAAAATGTCAAATGAGGAATACAAATGATTTAGCCAATCATAGTCCACCATCCTTAGTAGTTAATGGTCATGTAGAGATAAGAAGAAGATGTTCAACATAGCTTTGTACTAAAATGNAAAAACCCCCCCCCCCCCCCCCCATGAGCTGACAGCATCTCCTCTTAATTCCTTTTATTTTTCAAACAGAGAAAACCTGGGAGAACTTGGTTTCACCTGCTTCAGCCGAACTTCCCAATACTTCAAATTTTCCAGAAAAGAGAAGCAGGTAAAACTTGGTAGAACTTGATCGCTCCATTCTCAATAATTAATTCATCCTATCAAAACTCCCCCTCAAGCTTACACTAGTAAAAAAAAACTGCTATAGTCACGGCAGATTTCGTGACAAAATCGTGACTATAGGATCGTGACTTTTTTTTTCGTGGCTAATCGTGGCTATATGAATGATTTTGCCACGATTTTAGCCACGAAAAAAAAGTAACGATCATATAGCCACGTTTTTTTCGTGACAAAAACGTGACTATACCACTTATTTCCACTAGTGTTAGCCTTTGAAATCACCATAAATGCTGAGCTTAGAAGAGAACTCATTAGCACCACCTCGCTAAAAACCTCAATGTGGAAAACCACATGGAAAAAAACACATTGAGGAAAAAGAGTATGTTACCAATGAGAAAGGGAACATTTGATCATGGAAGAGAAAGATCTACGAGTCCAAGTTTTTCAATTATATGTTTGCAAACCTTTAGACTTGTGGCCTTAGGGAAGACATCAACAAATTGGTCTTCACTCTTTGTGTAACAAAGTAGAATCACTCCTTCTTCAATCTCTTCCTGAACCTTGTGGCAATCTATCTCAATGTGTTTGTTCCTTTCATGGAACACGAAGTAAATAGCTATATGAATTGTTGTTTGATTGTCACAAAGCATAGTGATAGGATGAGGTTATTTTATTCCAAAGTCCTTGAGATGAGTCTTGAGCCAAGTTAATTCATTGGTGAGTTTTCTCATAGCTCTATATTCAGCTTCTGCTCTAGATCATGAAAACATCTTTTTCTTCTTTGTCTTCCAAGTGACCAAGTTTCCACCAATGAATGTACAAAAACAAGTAGTAGAGTTCCTATCAGTCTTATCTCCTGCCTAATCCGCATCATAATAACCCATAAATTATGTGTTTCCATTCTTTCCCATCCAAATTCCTTGACCCAGAGACCCTTTTATATACCTCGAGGTCCTTTCCAACATGTTCCAATGGTAAATCGTACGCTCCTTCATGTGTTGGCTTACTTGATTCACAATAAAACATAAATCTGGTCGAGTAAGTGTGAGGTAAATTAGCTTACCATCAAGCTTTCTATATTGCCCAACATCTTTGAATTTCTCATCACTTTTCTCCCCCTTTCCATTAACCTTGTAGCCATCTTCAAGTGGTGTTTTTTGCTATTTTCTAACCAAGTTTCCCTGTTCCTTCCAAGACATCAAGAGCATACTTTCGTTGAGATGTAAACAAATCCTTTGGAGATCTATAGATTTCAAACCAAATGAAGTATTTTAATTCTCCAGTATCCTTGATATCAAAACCTTTTTGCAGATTGAATACCCTCCTTACCATCTCCACTTATGATTAGATCATCAACATAGACTAATATTACTACTAGTCCTTTAGAGCTTTGGAGTGTAACGAGATTATGATCTGAATAAGATCTCTGGAATCCATTATCAATCAAAGTTAGCTCAGCTTGTGATATCAAGCACTTGATGACTGTTTTACACCATAGATAGCCTTTCTTAATCTAAGGGTTTGATCAGGTTTACAAAGATCTTCAAGACGGGGAGGTGGAATCATGTACACTTCTTCCTTGCGTTCTCCTTGAAGAAATGCATTTTTCACATTCATTTGCCACAAGTCCCATGATAAATTTGAGGCTAGAGAGAGAGCACAAATCTTACGGTGTTGAGCTTAGTTGATGTGTTATTATTTTAGTAGGTTTTTACNNAGCTTGAATGTGCGAAAAGAATGCATTTTGGATGGATTTCAAGCGTCAAAGGAAGTGTTCGTGAAAAGCTGGAAAATACCCAGGAATTAGGACACAGATCGACCGATCCCTGTCTGGATCAATCGATCCTTGTCCCGAATTGTGGACTGATTTTACGAAGAACCAATCCGAACTTATTTTGAACCGGATTACAACAAAAAGACCTAAGCTTGTGTTTTCCTTTTAAGTATACAACTTTTCTGAGTTTTAGAGAGTTTGGAGAGAGTTTGTAACCTAGGGAGAAGAAGTCTTTTTGTTCTTCAATCGGGAAGTCTGCGGAACCCTATTTACTTTTGTTTATGCATAATACAATCATGTCTCTCTTGAAATTGATATGTGTTTTTGCTATTTCCATGAGTGAGTAGTATGTTCGGTGGGTTTAGGGATTCTCGCATAGAGATTCATGAGTTGTTGATATAGAATCACATGATTAGGGATATAATATAATGGATCTTCGTCTTTGATTGTTCGTAATGCATGAAATTGAATTGATCACTTAGTTTCTGAACTTAGGTAATTTAACTGCTAGAAGGTGAATGTTTAAATACATGAAAGGGTTTTAGATGAGCAGTTCTTCTTAAGCCAACGAAAGTTGATGTTTAAGTTAATTGTGAACTTATCGAATATGTTAGTAATGCATGATTAGAAATCGAGGGTCAACGAAAGCTAGTCTCAAGATTTCTAATACATAGGGAGCTGTGAGTATGGAAGTAGATCAGTTCCAGATTAGAATTTGAGTTCAAGACAATTCTTAATCTCTTTCCTAGTCTGTAGTCTAAANAACCATGAATTGTTTCCCTGAGAATACCCGATGCCCAACACTTCTTTGATTGTTTTACAACCTCTTCGTTGCTGCCTGCATTTCTGTGCTCTCTTGATTTTGATATTTTCATCATTCTTAAAGACATCTTTTTAGTCTTAGCCCGCTGTGTGATCTGATATTTCTTCGTGCTAC
>OVAN01012543.1:0-13449 GCA_900406275.1 Anastatica hierochuntica | reverse complement strand
TCACCATCTCCGCATATGCATTTCCTTCACCTAATTCTACTGATTGATTACCGCTATAATAATCTTCATAACCATGACTACTACCTACCATTCCTCCACCGACCACGTTACAATCTTCACCATGCTCATATCAAACATAATAATTTGGCATAAAACCTCTACTATATAGATGCTTCAATATTGTTGTCCCCGGAAAAAATTTTTAATTTTGACATTTCATACGTGGACAATAGAACTTACCACTGCTTTGTGCGATTGACTGGTTACTTGCGAAATTCATGAACTGATCCACACCAGCCACAAACTCACTCGATATATTTTGCGTGCGGGGATCAATCCAATTATACATCCAATCCCGAGACGAATTCATCATTTTTTTCCGTTTCTCAGAGAAGTTTGAGACGTAATTTTTTTACAAATGGAAGAAAGTCGTTTGCTTATATAGACAAAATATTTGGTCACTATTTTGCTACTACCAAAATGTAGTCGCAATTTTGCCACTATTTCCCGACTGCTTTTATACAACTTTGCCACCAATCTCAGTCGTCGCTAAATTTTGTTACACCAACTTTCTTTGTCATTTCCAACGTGTTTTACCAACCAACATTGTGACTTTTTTGCAACTATAATGTAACATACATATCTAGTTACAAAACAGTTGTAAATTTGCGACTATTTTGTCACTCCTTTTGCAACTGCGTGATATGGTCTCAAAACAGTTGCGCTTTTGCGACAATTTGTTGTTTACTCGTTAATTAGTCGCTACTTTGCTACGTTTTCCAGACTCTTTGTTATGGTCGTAATTTAACGACTCTTTTACCTCATCGCATTTTTACGTCGTTATAGTGTCGCTATGTTGACGTAAAATGGTTACTAAATTCGCGACTACTTATATGGCCGCAGACTACAGTTGCAAAAAGACAATTTTCTTGTAGTGATATATCCGTTGAAGTGCTCCCAAGCTTCATAGAGCGATTCCATTCCTCCTTGCTTAAAGGTGGAGATCTCATTCCTAATCTTTCTCGTCCTTTGGAGCGAGAAGATCTTAGCCAAGAATCTCCTCTTACACTCGTCCCATGTTGTGATAAATGATTTCACAACTCCTTTCTCCCATTGAGATGCCTTGTCCCCTAAATAGAATGGAAACAAGGTCAATTTGATGATGTCCTCCGGCACTCCACTGATTTTCACCGTTTCGGTCAACCTTTCAAAGTTGTCCAAGTGCTCAAGAGGGTTCTCTAATGCAAGGCCAAAGAATCTTGCATTTTGCCCCATATTTATCAAGCTTTACTTGATCTCGAAATTGTTGTTGCGGATTGGTGGGGGTCTTATACCCATCCTTTCACCATTAGTAAATGACTCATCTCCTTCTCCAATCATCGGTTCTTCTATTGGGAGGTGGACTGGACGGTTCCCTTGGTGTTCTTGTCCCACGAAATTCCCTTGATTGAGAGAGGCAATTCGTTCTTGTTGAGGGTTCTCCATAAGTGGAGGGTTCTCTTGTTCAACCTCTTGATTCATACCCAACCTTCTTAGATGCGCTTGTCTCTCTCTAGCTCTTCTTTGTTTTGAGTGTTGCCTTTCAATGATTGTTGGATCGGTATAAAGAAGTCTTGTATTTGGCTCACTTCTTGATCTTGTTATCATGTACCTTCACAAATCAAAGAAAATCAACAAAAGAAAGTAAGAAAGTTAGATAAAATAAGCAAAAAGATAAAATCCTAGTCCTTGAATCATAGAAATCTCTTTGAAGAATCTAGCTAAAGCCTAAATCCCCGGCAACGACGCCAAAACTTGATCACGGGTATTTCATGGTCGAGTTTAATATTTATAGACGTAATACCCTATTTTCGATCCCGCAAGAGAATTGGGTCAATTGTAGTATTTTAGGGTCATCCAAGGATTTAGACGCTTGTACTAGTAGAACCTAAACAAGGAGAATATACTAAGGGTTCTAGTCTAGAGGGCGATCTAGTAAGAGATTGTCACGGGTCTCTACTAAACCTAATCAAAATCAAAGGTAACCATGGTGATTGCACATAAAAGAAAGCAATAACAAAATAGCATAAAAGTAAAAGCAAGCAAAGAGTAAACTTGGATCTAATCAAAGGAAAGATAGGATCTTGAGACAATGGTTATGGGTTCGGGTTCAATATAAGGATGTAATGGATTTGGGTAAGGCTTTATTAGAGGATCGAAGCTTTTCTTATACCAAGGATCCCTTTATAATCGATCAAACCACTCTCGTGATGGAGATCTATTCACCTATACACACTACAAGGCTCAACTCTTGTTTGTTTCCCATCTAAGTATGTATGTGATAGTAAATTTCAAGCCCTGTTAGCCATCTAACACCTAGGTAACACCCACTCTCATGGGCCCAATTGAAAGACATAGATCTAGTTCTCTCAGGTATTACATCAAACCCTTTCTAGGCGTCTTTGAGCAAGCAATGAACTTTGAAGAACTAAACTAGATCTAGTAGAAATCTATGTCAAGATCTAGCCTAAACATCCATTACAACCCTAAATCTAACCCTAACCTACCATATCTCAAGATCCAAGAAGGATCTACTCACTAAAAGTCATGAAAATCCAAAGACAAGAAATGGGTCTCTGAGCTCCCATGGTTTTAAAAGAATAAATCTAGAGAGAAAGATGAGAAAGATAAGATCCAAATCACTCAAACAAAACAAAGATTTATTACAAGGTTTGTAGATCTCAAAATGAAAGCAAAACAAGGTTCAAGAAGTGTCTCAAATGTGTCTAAAGAGATGATGTTGTGTTCTTGGAACATAAGAGGGTATTTCTACTAAAGAGAGAATAGAGGAAGCCCTAGAAAGGGCATTTTCGGACAAAGGCAACGAGCCATCGATCTTGGAGGTCGATGGGAGTATGCATGAGGTTGATGGGAGCTTCCCTTTAGTAGCAAGGATGTTTTTTTCTGGAAATGTGACCAGCAATCGACCTTGGGTAGCTAGCCATCGACCTGGAGGTCGATGGGAGCTTCCCTTTAACAGTTCTTGTGGCTTCTTTCTCCTCTTTGATGCCTTGTTGATCCCCAATTCTTCAATAGCATTTTGCTCCTCTTTTCCTTGATTTCTTAGCTACAAATCCTCCTTGAATTCATTCCTAGAGCCTCCATAGATCCATCGAAAGTTGCACCTACAAAATGCAAAGAAAATGCATGCAAATACAAAATATTCCTAAACTAGACCCTAGACTCGAACTAATACATTCTAAAACTTATATGTCATATATACAACCTAAAAGTGGATGAAACTAAACTAAAATGCATCTAAATATGCATGAAAATATATACACATCAGTACTTTGTCTTAAATAATCAAAGAAACTAATTTAACCAAATCACCAAGATAAGAACTAGACTGCATTTTACACATAACCACATCAGGATATATAGGAATGTCAAACCTGGAATAAGCAGTATCCCACCTTCAAGGAAAAGCAAAGAAATGATGTTTGATGCCACATTACGTACAATAGATCCTTTAGATCTAATTGCAGCAGAAAATGTTTTTGAAAGAAAAGTTTTTCCAGTCCCACCAAATTCATAAACAAAAAAACTCCACCGCTCTTGTTGGAAATTGCCTCCATCAATCTCATCGTATCTATTTTTTTCTTTAACATTATCTATCAATCCATTCATCATTTGTTTCTTTAAAAATTTCATGGTTGTATTTCAATTCATCGACTATAAAATGATTAGACGTATCAATACTTTCTCCGGACGGTTGAGGCGTGGTTTTCAATTTGATAGAGAACAATCATTATTTAGCAGGTACTCTTCTATCTCTTGGAATGTATAATTCTTTGGTTATCGTTTAATGTCAAAACTGCAAGAAAATATCATATTCTCATTGAATTATTTGTTAAGAATTATTTTTCACATTAATGTTAGTTCTTCGTAAGTGATTAACATAAAGTCGAAAAATATACTTCATCGTCGTAAAAAACTAATTGTTTCCTGGGAAGATGAAAAGAAAGATTTTCCACTGAAGTGAAACAATAATGAGTTGGAATACTAAAATTTTCCAAACAATCTCAGAAGCCGAAACATACCTTAATAAAAAAAAATTAGAAACTTTAAATTACATTTAACTTATAGAAAAATAATCGTATAGACTTCATATCATATAATATAATTTAATTTTCATAGTTTATTTATCTTCAATCGAAATTATCTTTGACGTCATTGTGTTTTCCTGGTGTTATAACTTTACTTTGTGTACTATCTCTTTTTTCAGCTGCTACAACAACACGATCTGGTCCTTTATTAATATACTTAAATAAGTATTTGATAGAATCAAATTGATTACACCACTCAACATTGATGTGAGCATTATAACGCAAGGATAAATTTTTTTTATAAGGGACAACAAATCTATTGTCACACTTGATACTGCTATCTCAAAAAATTGTTAACCTCTCGCCTCCCATAAACCTGATAACCATCATTACCAGGAGAAATTGTATCAACAAAAGAATTGGGATAAAACTTAGAGCATTGACCATCAACTACACATGGTGATTTTGGATTAATTTTCCCACATTGGTATATGAATCATAAAATCTTTAACGATATCATAAAGCTCTGGCTCTTTTAACTTATCTGGAATTTAAGCACAAATTATTCTGTTTTTTTCATCAGGTGTTAAAAGCTTACAACTGGAATCCATGAAAAGAAGTACATAGTTGATGTGTTAGCATTTTAATGGTTTTTACTATGTATTCGGATCTCTTTGGAGCGAATTTGTGTTCTTTAGTGTTTTTACAGGAATCAAGCTTGAATGTGCGGAAAGAATGAATTTTGGACGGATTTCAAGCATCGAAGGAAGTGTTTGTGAAGAGAAGAAAAATGTCCTGACAAAAGGACAGGGATCGGTCGATCCCTGTCCCGAATTTACGAAGAACCAAACCGAACTTATCGTGTACCGGATTTCATAACTAAAACCTAAACTCGTGTTTTCTGTTTTATTATGTTGTTTTCTGAGTTATTGAGAGAAAGAGAGAGATTTGTAAGCCTTGGGAGAAGAATCATCTTTCGTACTTCGAATGCGAGAAGAATTTTGAACCTTACTCTTTATTTTTGATCTATACAATGATGTCTCTCTCTCTGATTTGATTTGTGTTTCTTCTCTGATCATGAGTGAGTAGTTTTCTTGTTGAGTTTAGGGTTCTCACATAGGGATTCAAGAATTGTTGACATAGAATTGTATGATTAGGGATTTAATCAATTGGATCTTCATCTAGGATTGTTCGTAATGCATGAAATTAACTTGATCACTTAGCTTCTGATCTTAGGTTGTTTAATGCCTAGAAAGTGTTCGATTAAATGTCTGGAAAGTGTTCGATTAAATGCTTGAAAGAATCCTAAATCAGCAATTTATCTTAAGCGAATGGAAGTTGATGTTTAAGTAAATTGTGAACCTATCAAACCTGTTTAGAATGCATGATTAAAATCCGAGAGTCAAAGGAAGTTAGTCTCGAGATTTCTAATACATAGGGAATTGATACTACGGAAGTAGATCAACTCTATATTAGTGTTTGAGTTCAAGACGATTTAAATCATGTTCCCTAATCAATAATTCGAATCAACAATGAAATGTTTCCTTGGGAATACCCAATGCCCAACTTTTCTTTGATTGATTTACAGCCACGTTGTCATTTGCTTCTTTTCTTTGCCTCTTAATTTTGATTTTATGCATCTCTTACAAATCATACTTTTCGCTTTAGCCCGTTTTTTTATCTGAAATTTTTCTTGCTACCTTTGGTCTCTGTGGATTCGATCTCGAACCACTACAACGTACTTTCTGTGCGCTTGTAGTGTTATCTCGGGCGAAAACCTGAGCTATCAAGTTTTCTGGCGTCGTTGCTGGGGTCCAATAAGTCATCTTAGAACTTAGGATCATTGCTTGTCTAAGGCATTTTTCTTTATTTTGTTTAATCTCTTCTTTTTCTTCTTTTTTGTACTTTCAGGTGCATGAACATCACACTAGAAGCCAAGAAATCAAGAATCTTCTCGAATTTGAGCCAGAACTAGGGTGTCTAGAGAGACGGAAGAAGAAGGAGAAGCTGGTGGAGGTTATTGAGGAATTTGAGCTCGTTGAAATCATGGGTGATAACATGGGTTATAACATTCAAGTTCATCAAAGTCCTCTCTTTCCTGGAGTCCTTCCAGGAGGTGATCTACCTGCTGGAGGTGGTGCTAATGATGGTGCTCAGCAAATTAGCTAGCAGAATGTTGCAGCTGTGGAGCAACAACGCGCAAATCAACCTCAACAGAGGATGACTCTGGCGCAATATGACACTCCAGAGGCTTTCTATGCGAATCATGCTGGGATTCGTCTGCCTCCCATAAAGAGAAGAGACTTTGAGATCAAGACTTGTCTCATTAACTTGGTGCAGCAGAATCATTTTCATGGGTTGCCATCACAAAACCCAATGCACCATCTGGATAAATTTGAAGTCATCTGCAATACTATCCAGCACAACGGAGTACCTGCTCATGCTCTGAAATGCAAGTTATTCATATTTGCTCTGAATGACAAAGCTATGAGATGGTACAACAGTTTAGTGCCTGATTCTTTGAAGACATGGGATGAGATCAAGGGTGCTTTCCTTGGGCATTTCTTCACGAAATCGAGGTCTATGTCTCTCCGAAACAAGATTGCTTAATTTCACCAATTGGGTTCTGAGAGTTTTTATGCAGCTTGAGAAAGATTCAAGGAGTACCTCAATGATTGTCCTCATCATGGGTTCTCAGATTGGAATCTCCTCAATACTTTCTACGATGGGGTTTAGGAGACATATCAGAATGCTATGAACATGGCGAGCAATGGTGATTTCATGACCAAGACTGTAGAAGAAGCTTATATGCTGGTGAATAACATGATGAATAGTCAAGCCAATCGAAGATCATATTATGATCATGGTAAAGGGGTTGTATCATCATATGTGAAAAGGATTGATGATATGCAGTCAAAGCTCGATGAGCTAATGAAAAGAGAGTATCAAGGACTAAACTTTGTTGAGGGACAAAACGATGCACCTGTGCTTCAAGAGCAGAAAATGGGATAGATGTACCATGAGTTCATGTCTGAGGAGCTGAATGGTGGACAAGCAGATGTGAATAACATTGGAGGTCAAGGGAACTTTGGTAATAGAGGTTTCAACCAACATAACCAATTCCAGAACAAGCCATACCAACAGAATCAGAGTGTCTTCAACTCCGAGTTTTAGAACAAGAATCAGAGCAGTGGTTTAAGAAACAGTGGCTAACAACAGAAGCAATTTGGTTCAGGAGGATTCAAGAACAACATCAGTCGGGGTATCAGAATCAGAACCAGGGACAATCTTTTACGTCTTCTCAAGATAGTGAGCTGAAGAAAATGTTGCAGCGAGTCTTGGAGAATCAGACAAAGTCCTCTGCGGACTTGAATCAGAAGGTGTATAAATAGTGATCTCAATGGGAAGTTCAAGACATTGAGCACTCATATGAAATTGCTGGAAACACAGGTTGCTCAGACTTCTGCGAACAACAAAGCTCCACTGGGCGACATTTCAGGCAAACCGGAGAAGAATCTGAAGGAATATTGCAGTGTCATTACGTTGAGAAGTGGTAAAGAGTTGAAAACCTCGTCACTAACAGAGTGACAAGGATCGATCGATCCTTGTCCCAGGATCGATCGATCCTTGGCTAATAAATCCTCTAGATAGAGGGACAAGAATCAATCGATCCTTACCTTTGGATCGATCGATCTCTGTCCTGACGATGGTGCATCAAATTTTTGCGATGAATCGAACGCACAAGAGGTTGAGGAAGAGTATGTACCACCCCCACCTTACATTCCTAAGCCTCCTTATCCATCAAGGCCCCGTCAAAAGATCAAAGAACGCAAATACGAAAAGCTGAAGAATCTTGTTAGTGAGTTACATGTACGATTGCCTTTCGTCGAAGCAGTCAAGATGGTACCTTCTCTTAAGAGGTACATGAAGGAGATTCTTTCAGATCGTATGACATTAGAACACGTTGTATCAGTTCTTAATACAAAATGTAGCGCAGTTCTTCAGAACATCGCACTGGAGAAACAAGAGGATCCTGGTCCTTTCATATTGCCTTGAAAGATTGGATCGCCTACCTTTGAGCGATGTCTCTGCGATTTGGGGTCAGTAGTTAGTATGATGCCATTGTTGGTATCGTAGCGTTAGAATTTGACTAACTATAAACCCACGAGAATGTCTTTTGTGCTTGCAGATAGATTTATTTGAAGACCACTAGGTATTCTAGACAACATTCCCGTTAGAGTTGGAGAGGGATATGTTTTCACAGAATTTGTGTCTTTGATCGTGATGAAGAACCCAAGGATCCCATTATCCTGGGAAGACCGTTCTTATCTACTGTTAGAGCCATGATCGATGTGTAGAACGGTCAAATAGATCTCCGACTTTGGAAGTTGACTATGAAGTTCAACATCGAGAAATCCATGAAGAAGCCTACCATTGATGGGCACACGTTTTGGGTCGATACATTTGCTGATGTGATTGAAGACTCTGCTGAAGAGCTCTACACTAAGGATCCACGACAGGTAGCCTTAACTCAGATTGAAGGTGAATATGGGTTTTTGGATGCAGGTACTTCTGAGTTTGCTGAGTTGCTGGATTCAGCACCTACTGTTGAGAAGCAAGTCGCATTTATCAAGCTCGAAGAGCCATCTCCTGTGACTTTAACTTCATTGGTGGCGAGTTCGATTGTTGATTGGAGCGAGTTGAAAGCTCCAAAAGTCGAGCTCAAGCCACTCCCAATAGGACTAAGATATGTTTTCTTAGGTCCTAACTCTACATATCCTGTAATTTTCAATGCTAATACGAACAATGTTGAGACTGCCTTGCTTCTTTCGAAGTTAAGGAAGTATAGAAAAGCGTTGAGATATTCTTTGGATGATATTATAGGTATTTCTCCAGATTTCTGACAGCACATGGGTGAGTCCGGTACATGTTGTACCTAAGAAAGGTGAAATCACTGTCATCACAAATGAGAAGAACGAGCTCATTCCCACCAGGACTATCACAGGCTGTAGGATGTGCATTGATTGCAAGAAGTTGAACTCGGCCACGAGAAAGGGTCATTTTCTGCTTCCTTTTATTGATCAAATGCTGGAAAGACTTGCTAATCATCCTTATTATTGTTTTCTTTATGGCTATTCAAGTTTTTTTTTTTCAGATTCCCATCCATCTGGCAGACCAGGAGAAGACATGATCCTTCTACTTGCTTAGGTAGGATTGAACAATTTAGGTGGTTTATACACGGTCCTGAGTGTCTGATTTCTCGGTGTTGGGTGTTTTGGAGGTTTAGATGGATATGTTGCATTTCTTCATGTTGTATGGTTGTTTTAAAATTTAAAAATGTCGTTGTATTGCGAATTTCTACCAGATTTTCGTTTCTATATAAAAAACGAAAATTGCTGTCTTTCTCTTCATATCTGGTTTAGAAATTAACATTTGTATATTATTTTGTTGGTTGCATTCACCCTGAAGAATGCACGTATTTGGTTTACTTTTTGATTGGTGGTTTGTACTTGGGTAGTTAGGGGACATGAATATCAATATATTGTTTCTCTCCTGCGATTTTGCATAATGTCTTGAATCCTAGCGCAGTTTTTGATACTTGAAACACTCTAAGCCTCACCACTAAAAGCCTTGAATACCTAGCCTGAATTCTTGACTATGAGTTCTTTGGTGAAAAAGTTTCGCGTCTATCTTGAATGAATGTAGAGAGTTATTAACATGAATTCTGAGTTTGTAGATTCAGATTTTGGAGTATGGATGGGCTTGGGAGGTCATGCAGAGATTCTTGGGGGGGAATTTTCTAACTGCTCTGAGTCTATATAGTTAGCGAGAGTAGTGCAGAGTAAGGTCAATTGATAGCATATGGTCCATTCGGTTTTCAAACTTCTTTTCTCGTAGGCTTAATCTTCGTTATCTTTACTTGAGGACAAGCAAAGATTCAAGTCTGGAGGATTTGATGTGTTAGCATTTTAGTGGTTTTATTACAGTTTTTAGTCGAGAAATATGGTTTTTAGTATGTATTCGGATCTCTTTGGAGCAGATTTGTGTTCTTTAGTGTTTTTACAGGAATCAAGCTTGAATGTGCGGAAAGAACGAATTTTGGACGGATTTCAAGCATCGAAGGAAATGTTTGTGAAGAGAAGAAAAATGTCCTGACAGAAGGACATGGATCGATCGACCCCTGTCAAGGATCGATCGATCCCTGTCCCGAATTCGCAGACCGATTTTACAAAGAACCAGACCGATTTCATAACTAAAACCTAAACTCGTGTTTCCTGTTTTATTATGCTGTTTTTCTGAGTTTTTGAGAACAAGAGAGAGATTTGTAAGCCTTGGGAGAAGAATCATCTTCCGTACTTCGAATCTGAGAAGAATTATGAACCTTACTCTTTATTTTTGATCAATATAATGATGTCTTTGTCTGATTTGATTTGTGTTGTTTCTCTGATCAGGAGTGAGTACTTTGATTGTTGGGTTTAGGGTTCTCACATAGAGATTCATGAATTGTTGACATAGAATTGTATGATTAGGGATTTAATCAATTGGAACTTCATCTAGGATTGTTCGTAATGCATGAAATTAACTTGATCACTTAGTTTTTGATCTTAGGTTGTTTAACGCTTGGAAAGTGTTTGAATAAATGCCTGCAAAAATCCTAAATGAGTCATTTATCTTAAGCCAATGGAAGCTGATGTTTAAGTGAATTGTGAACCTATCAAACCTGTTTAGAATGCTTGATTAGAATCCGAGAATCAATTCTATATTAGTGTTTGAGTTCAAGACGGTTTAAATCATGTTTCCTAATCAATAATTTGAATCAACAATGAAATGTTTCCTTGAGAATACCTAATGCCCAACTCTTCTTTGATTGATTTACAACCTCGTTATCGTTTGCTTGTTTTCTTTGCCTCTTAATTTCGATTTTCTACATCTCTTACAAAACATACTTTTCGGTTTAGCTCGTTGTTTGATATAAAATTCTTCGTGCTACCTTTAGTCTCTGTGGATTCGATCTCGAACCACTACAACGTACTTTCTGTGCGCTTCCAGTGTTATCTCGGGCAAAAACCTGAGCTATCAATAGTATGAGGAAGACCTCTCTTCTGAAATTTTACTGTGTACATAGTTGTATTAATTTAAGATGTCATGTTAAATAACAATAATTCAATGTAGCATTGACAAAATATAAATGCAACATTTTGCGGATTCAAAGTGTTAATAAACTTGCATGAAACTGTCATCCCAAGAATCATCTTCTCTCTTAAATCTATCATCAATGAATCTAGTTTCATCTTGAAAACTGGACATATAATATCAGGTCTATCATCCGAATTCAATCTCCGCTTCTCGACATATCGAGTTATCTTTGGCCATTTTGGATTACATGTAAGTGTGATGAAAAGTTTTAGAAATCCAGATGTTTACGCACTGCCAGATCATCATAGTAACATTGTGTAATTTAGTGAGGTCCGTCAATAAAAGAGGGTGGAAGATAAACACGATTACCTTCTTCAACCATGTTCGTATTTCCAGTTTGAGCTGACTCTTAATTTAGTTCATAATTAGAAGCTCTCATACTTGATTGGTTATATTTAATATATGATAGTCTATTCGCTTTAATGGTTGTATAACCATCAATCAAAAACTGCTGGAACAAACACTTATAGCGCAAGAGTGGATGACATTCATTTTCCCTCTTCTGAATACGAAAAGCAAAGAATTGTCGAATACTAACACCCTTTCTTTTCTTCTTATTATTGAGAAAATTCATGTAATCATTTTCTCAATACCAACTCTAAAACCATCTTCAGCATAAGGAAAAATTAGTGGATATTGTAGTGCTAGATAAGAATGAGAGATTTCACTTATTTTATGTAGCTTTCAAAAATTTTCCTCTAGGATAATATCACGCTTATCGATATGCGGACAAAAATTGCCAGGAATAAGTACAACAACTTATGATGTCATAGGCATGGAATAGTTTCTTCCATCTTTTTTAATGCGATCATTGATAATTTGCATATGAAATTTTTCTTAAGGATAATCTTCAAATCTGCATCTAACCATCCTAAATGTCTCCACATAAGAATTAACATCATCTAAAAGTTTCATGTTGGGTTCAATGAGTTCTTTTCTTACTCTCTTTTGCATAAAACTTGTCTTACTCTTGCCATTATTTCTGCAATTAAATTATAATATGAATTTTAAAATGGTAAATTATACATCAAAAAGGCACTTGACATTAATGCAAAGTAATATAACAAATAATCTTATCATGGTTGCTTTGTTGTCTATTTCATTTTTAGTATCAAAAATATAAAGTTGTGAAAATTTAGGATAATCACTATCGTTTGGCTTTAGATTTCCAATCAAATGATAGTTAGCTCCTTGAATCAAAAACTTGTTAGGTCCATGTCTGTTAATCATACAACATTCAATATTACCACCAAGAGAAGTAAACACGAAAGCCATATTGTAGGCCCAATATTCTCTCTAAAGTGACGGTTGATGTCATCATCTTCATTAACTAACCTTAATAAAAGAGATTTTTATTAATTAAGGCAGAAGCACTGGGCTTTACAAAATAATACAAAACGATAAAAATAACAAAAATGTTGGCCCATTTCTAAATATAAAAAGAATATAGTATCAAATCATATCAACGATTACACGTGTCCATAAGTCAAGCCACGTGATTACTCTTTCCTTTTGGCTCTTGAACACGTGTCTTGGACCTTCCGACGATGAGATTTGCCGCAGCCGCCTTTCAGCCACCACCGTAGTGAGATGCTTTGTCGGACTTTCTTCTTCCAAATTCTTCTTCGAGTCACCCAAGGATGCCCCTTCTTCCAGGGTCCATCTTTCATTTTCATCTTCTCGACACTATTGGTAAATTACTAGAATCTCTCCCTCTGAGAAAATAACCCCACACAAGCAACTCGTGAAGAGATCTCGCCCCAAATCAACTTTTGTAATATGATTTTAATGCCCTGAAAAGGCCATAGAACGCAAAAGCGAGGTTTTCACACTTCCAAACGAGAGGAAGGTGAAAGAAGAGAAGAAAATCTTTGAAATTATACCAGGAAAGATCCATTTAGTTTCAGAAGCAAGAGATTGTAACCAGGGAATTGAACTAACTAGCTTCAAACTCATTCCAAAGACTCTTGAAATTGCATAAAAAGAGTAAAAACAAAAGAAATCGACATAAAGTCAAAAGATAATCCGGACATGCCAAATGTAGAGTCGACAAAACATCGGATATTAAAAAAAAAACATTCTAAAACTTTTCCGTTGAAGATTGAAAAGTCTCTCCTCCCGTTAAAGATCAATAGAGAGAGAGAGAGAGAGAGAGACTTTAGGA
>OVAN01012542.1:0-13625 GCA_900406275.1 Anastatica hierochuntica | reverse complement strand
ACTGTACGCTTGCAGTGATTTCTTGGGTGAAAACCTGAGCCATCACTTACAGAGTATCTCAGGCTTTGGAACTGCTACACGCGGACCTTTGTGGACCAATCTCAGCCGCTACACTCGCACACAACATGTATATCTTTGTTATAATAGATGATTATACAAGATATATGTGGCATATCTTGCTTAAGGAGAAAGGAGATGCATTCAAGAAATTTAGAGAATTCAAAAGCCTCATTGAAAAGGATTTCAGCAAGGAAATTGTGACTCTACGCACGGACAGAGGGGGTGAGTTAATATCGAAGGAATTCTTGTGTTGAATCATAAGAGAGAAATACAATAGCTTTTGTGTTTAGTTTTTGAGTTAGTTTTCTAAACATTAATAAAGGAAGGATTCTTTGTTAAGATCTTGGTAATTTCTTTCGACTTAAATGAGAACTCTACAAGACTATTATATGAATGCCATTAAAGTTTCTCATTACAACTATTTAGTATAGTACTCTGACCTTAGTTCATTATGTTTTCTTGTTCACAAATTGGTTCATTTTAACTTTGTCAAACGTCAGTTGTAATAGGTGATTGTAAAAGTATTTATTGGGTGTATTATAAAATATAGGAAACAGGGATGACACAAGAAGATTTGATACTGAGAAATGCATGGTCGTGCTCAAACGAGGTGAATGTCAATCGTTTTTTAATCAATATAAAGCAGAGTTCAGTAAATGTGGTTTCGCTAAATAAGAATGACATTGTTTCTTGCTTTATGGTCAGATCGAGATATACAGACAAAGTGATTATAGGAATAAATGATTCCAATACGAGTGGGAGATTGTTGGAAATATCCTGAAATCATTTGTATTTTACTCTAAATAAAGTTGTAGTGTCGGATTCGGAATATCGAATAGTATTAGATGGTTATAATATTTTGCTAATATTATACGATCCTACAAGATCACACACCTAAACTCTCCTAAACAAATTAGATCAAACTATATTATATTTGTGTGTTAGCTATTATTTATATTATATACATATGTTAATGGACTTTGACCCACTTGACCAACACGCAACATTGCATAATATATATATATATATGTATATGTATATGTATATTGATTATGAGTTTTGTGGGTGACACAAGACAAAATCTTAAAACACAAATGGAGATAAATCGTTTGTCTAATTTTGAAATCTCATCTCAACGGTGCGAACATTTCGATTCGATCTAGTTTGTGTGCATTGTTGATACTAGTAGAGACATGACGCTTAAAACCCTCGATCTAAATTCAGAACAAACTTCAACTGTATATTTTTCAAGTATATTGGACACCTAATAAATTAGATTCAAATCAATTAGTGGTACGTCTTATGGGAATTAAATTTGTAAATCGAATTTCTACAAACACCACATCATTTCAACTCAGATGAGAAAACGTTTTGTATGAGTGAGTTTCAATGTATAAACCAATATTTGTAGACAAGGGATGAAATTTTTACAAAAAAGAAAAAAAAAGTCACAAGATTAAGGGGTGAAGTGGGTGTTTCCCTCATACCAACAAATCAAATAAGAGTGTGGCCACATTGACAAGTGGAAGAAAAAAAAGGATCATTGGGGTTCAGGCTTTGAAGCAGGGAAGTTGCCACTGTACTGGAAGGAGTTGTTGCCGTAAGGATCAGCAGATCCTTTGGTTGCATCGTCGTAGGTTGTGGAAGTAGATGCAGAATCTACGTTAGGGTTTAAGCCGGCAAGCTGCATAATGTTCTCAATCTCCTTGACAACCTCACCCATGGATGGTCTCTTGAACCCTTCTTCTTCGACGCATCTTAGAGCGAGATCCACATACTTTTCAAACCCTTTGAGATTGCTACTGCTTGCGATGATGGTCGTGTCAAGCAGTTCTTGCAGGTCATACAAGCTCCTAGATTTATCCATCTTATTCTTCACCTCTCTCACCACGTATTTGCCTCTCTCTATCGGACTTTTCCCCGTTAATAGCTCCAACATCACTACACCAAAGCCGTACACATCGCTCTTCTCAGTCAACTGATTTGTCATGTAGTACTCTGGATCCAGATACCCCTAATTGCCACCATCCACAGACAATGTGAGTGAGAGTGAGAGAGAAAAGAAAGAGATGATTGTAACTCACCATGGTTCCTTTGACTTGTGTTGTCACATGAGTTTTCTCGGGGTCTCCCACTAGTTTTGAGAGGCCGAAATCGGCAACCTTTGCAGTTAGATTTTCGTCAAGTAGAATGTTATTGGATTTGATGTCTCTGTGAATGATAGGAGGATCAGCAAGCTCATGAAGATAAGCAAGCCCTTTCCCAGAACCAAGTGCTATTCTAAGCCTTCTTGTCCAATCAAGTCTTATCCCACTCTTCCCCGAGAGACTGTCTCTGAGAGAGCCATTAGGAATGTACTCATATACGAGCATTTGTTCACTCCTATCAAAGCAGAAGCCTAAAAGTCTCACAACATTCTTGTGATGGACTCTTGAAAGAAGCTCAATCTCTGTTTTGAACTCCAACCCTCCTTGCAAAGATCCTTGTTGAGCTCTTTTGATTGCTATGAGTTGCCCCGACGGTAGAATCCCTCTGTACACCTGTTTCACATTTTCATTTATGGATTCAGATATCTCTCTCTCTTAATTAAACCTTCTCTTTTTTTTTTTTTGCTAAAATTTCTTTCTGACCTTGCCATAACCTCCACCCCCAATGTCATTTGCCTCTGAAAAATTGTCAGTACATCTCTTCAGCTCTTCAAAAGTGAAGGCTTTTGCTCCCATCAGCTGCGGAGCATCGATACTGCTCTTACTCGTATCCCACTTGGCTGAAACCATTCACAAATTGTAAAACAACAATTTGTCAGCATTTTCACTCTAAGGGAGGAGTCATCTGTACTACTAGTGTACCTTTTCCTCTTACCAAAAGGATTATTTTGATCTGTTGCTCTCTCTGCTCTCTTCCTCTGCCTTAGTGCGTAAACTGCAGCAATGGTTAACAACAGCAGCAGAACCGCAGCACCAACTACTGCTCCAATTATGATTCCCGTGTTTGCTGACTTGGAACCTCCTCCATCTGTGGCAAGGAAAGAGCAAATCATGTTGACACCACAATAGATTCGGTTTGACTGTGTGTGAGTTCATACCAGAGAACCGAGTGTACGGATCAGCTCTGAAAATGTAGGGGCCAAATATAGAAGGAGGCTTATAAGTCTGGTTACTAAATGCAAAGTTAACAAGTGCCATTCCTGTTTCATTAAAACTCTCTCTGCCCAAAGGAAAGACCAAGAGATCTATTAGAAGCTGATGATCAGTTTCATTCTCTCTGATGTTCCGGATGCCCACGGAGTCCACTGGATAACTGAACTTCTTAAAGAAATCCGCTATTGCCCGCTGAAGAATATCAAAGTTGGTGGAGTTGAACAGCCCTGAGAAGGAAGGAGACCTGAAGTAAAATGTTCCTGTGAATGGGTGTGCGCAGCGGCACATAGGACTCGGTTCCCTACCCTGATCACAGGGAGAACAGTTTGGTGGGAAGGTAGAAAATGAGGTATTGTGTGGTTCTGCAGAGCAGTAACTCGGCCTGTTCCCCTCCTCCAAGCACACTGGATTATCTGCCAATCTGTATATGTATCCAACCAACATACATAAACAATAATTAGTGGATGAGTCCCGGAAAAAAAATAATGAACCATTCCCTTTTTGATTTCTGAGCAGGATACATACATAACTTGGATGCGAGTGTTTGCTGGTTGTTTATAAACATCTATGTTATTGTATTGTAAATCAACAAACTCCAACTGGTTGCTATAGTTGTTACCAAAGTCCAAGGTT
This sequence comes from Anastatica hierochuntica, assembly GCA_900406275.1. NCBI lineage: Eukaryota > Viridiplantae > Streptophyta > Magnoliopsida > Brassicales > Brassicaceae > Anastatica > Anastatica hierochuntica. Next base: position 9,792 of record OVAN01012542.1, on the reverse strand, counting down.
TCGTTTATCCCATTGCGCTTTAGGATGCTACATGTAAAGAAAAGCCATCCCAATCAGTACATATGCAATCAAATCGTCATGTTTTTTTTTTTTTTGTTTTTTACTCACACGGTCTGCAACTGAATAGGGCTGAAGAGGAAGCTTGGTATTGGACCTTCGAGTTGAATCCCTTCCATCCTTCTGCCAAGTTAATGACCATTCGTTCTTCTTCGTAAGCATAAACAAGAGTATAGAGAGATAGAGAGAGAGAGAGAGAGAGAAAAGATCCATACAATGTTGAGAGGATGCGTAATGAAGAAATCCATGATGGAATGACTGAGGCTTCAAAAGTGTTATTGCTCACATCCCTGTTACATTACAAAAATCACATCATAGCATTAGACTGATTATGAATGCAGTTATAGTAATGGTGAATTGAGCAGCAAAAGAAGAAGAATACAGGAAGCTTACAATGTGTAGAGAGTGGTCAAGCTAGTTAAATTTGGAAGACTACCTGTAAAATTGTTGTTGGCCAAGTACCTGTAATGGATTCAGCTGAAAACTCTTTACATCTTTTCATTATATGCAAAAAAGAGAGAGAGAGTTGCCTACTTACAGTTCTTGAAGACTAGTGAGATTATTAAGACTTGAAGGAATATCTCCAGTGAGCCTATTCCTATCAAGGCGTCTGGAAGAAAGAAGACGTGAGAGTTAAAGAAGTTAGGATACATAAACACAGCTTGAAAAATATTTCACCACTTACAAGACTGTCAAAGTTTGAACGAGGCTGAGACTGTCAGGGATTTTGCCAGTTAACTGGTTTCCATCAAATAGCCTGTGGGTAGAACAAGAATCACTTTATTTACTTACTACTCATCTCAAACTCTCAGTTTGACATATATTATGGAACTTACACATGTATCAAAGTCATCTTTGAGCTGAAGAGCTTTTCTGGGATATCGCCCGAAAGTTTGTTCTTTCCAAAATGACTGCAAGAGAGTCTGCCTAATTAAGCATACTAAAAAAAGAGGAGGTTATTATGTAGATGGAAATGGAAAGATTAGTGACTATGTATACAAATGCTTAGTTTCAAGAAGCATGTCAAGTCCAGGCGAAGAAGTCCCATTAGAAACTGGAATCTGTCCTTCCAACTGATTGTCAGCTATGTCGAACCAATATAGTTTTGATAACCGTCCAATGGAAGCCGGAATTGTTCCACTAAATTTATTAGAATTCAAGGAGCTGGATGGCAGAAAGAAACAGATTAGTACTATTGGGTTTTAGAGGCTGCACCAATTGAACTGATTGTAATGAGAGGAAGCAATAACTTCTTACAGATATATAAGGTTTTCCAGAGATCCTACAGACTCAGGTATTTCACCACTGAAACTACATCCCACAAGGATTCTGGAGAGAAGAAAAGAAATAGTTAAATTGTGTAGCAGACGATAAGACAAAGCGGTTACGGAATGAGCCCTGCTCTTGTTTGCTTACAAGTTCCTCAACTTCTTAAGGTTACCAATATTTGGTGGAAGTGGTCCGGACAATCCAGTATTGAAGGACAAATCCCTACAAAAAAAAATGTGGATCACAAGATGAGCACAAAAATCCATTTCTAGGCAAAGGAATAGGTGGAAGAAATCCGTACAAGATCTGCAATTCAGACAATTCGGCAATATCCCCCGAAAGCTTTCCTTCCAAGTTAAGGTTACCTAGTGATCTGCAACAACCAACACAACATCACAACACTCCATACGCTTATTTTTGAAGAAGCAAAACAGAAACAAGTTGTTGTTTACATTGAAACCACTCGGTCATTGCTACATGTAATTCCAACCCAATTGGTTCCACAAGGATCAGAGCCTTCCCAATTCTCAGGGAACTTGGTCCATTCATCCTTGAGGGCTTTCAAGGCAGTAGCTGCACCAATAATTCAAAATTCTCTGAAACTCTTTTTTCTCATCGCAGATCCTGACCATCATCTTACCTTTTACTTACCATCAAAACCATTTGTGAGTGCATAAACTGAATAAATTTGGAAGAAAAGCAAGATCAGGAGCATAAAGGCTCCATTTCTTGAACTCATCTTCAAACCAACTAACAATCAATCAAACTCTTCTCTCTTCCTCTGCTTCTCTAATTTTTCTCTAAGACTTAAAGAAATGCATGTGGTCTACACAAGTTATGATAGAATTTGTGTGTACAAAAGGTTACAGACAAAAATACGTAAACAATAACGTTAACAAAAAAAAAAGGAGAAGACTTTAAACAAATAGAGGGAAAAAATAATAGTAGTATATATATATTTATAAAACTTGGTCAACTTAAAACAGCTTATAATGGGATTTAAAAGAAGTTTTCAATTCAAGAGGGTAATGGGAAGGAACATATTATGAACAACATATTAAAGAACACATATGAGTTGTCATGATGGGAAACTAGTGTGGGACCTCTGTTTATCTACTGTATTAAATACAAATCATTATTGATTTCATTTCACGAAAATTACACAATAAGAAAATCTTCAAACTCGTAAAATATTAGATGTATATACATATGCTGTTGCTTGCTCATAACGTTTCATCTCATACCAAAACTACTTTGTGGAATAGGAGTCGTGGTCAGCGACTATGCACTGTGATATGGCATTTTTTAAAACATGGTGGAACATAAAAGTCATGGTCGTAGAAAAAATCAGCACAAGCATTACCAACTTGATATGATAATGCCAATTGCAACTATGATGATGAGTTGATCATATATTGACCAATTCTACTAAAATTAATTATAGAATCATCGAGTGGGCATGCAAGATTATATATGCAAAAATTTGATGCCCCATCCAGTTATAAGATGACAATGTGTGTAACCAACTGGATATGATTTTACCGGGGTGAACTCGACTGATCTTATGTAGAACATAATTGTATTTCGAAACAATAAAACATTTAAATGTATATACTTTTCCAGAAACTAAACGATTAAATGTTTTAATGTGCTTAATTACAAACGGAAAATTAAGAGATTTACAACTGGTACGACAATAAAAAAGGTGGATAAACGTCGTATGACAATGATGTAAATGGAAGGTCAATCTATTTGATGTATATCCAACACAATGTTTTGTCGATCAATTTGATAGAGAATGAAAAAGTTGGTGTCCACATACTACATTCATAGTTCGTGTATCGTGTATTAGGCTCCACAAATTTGAAAATGCAAGTACTACATCGGAAAGTGTATTAAAGATATTTATCTACAAAGAATTGTGTAGTACTAGAGCTCTTTCAAAAAGAACTTACAAGTATCGTTTTGAACATAATATACAACAAGCTCAAGCCACTCCTTGATTCGTTTATCTAGCCTAACACGTTCCTAATGAGCGAATACAAGATCCAAGAAATTCTCTTCCCCTTAACCCTTTGTGGTTCACTCTCCTTATAAGACAAATGAAACTCCGTCTTGGCTAATCTATGTTTCTTAATCTAATGCCTGATTCCAGAAACTCTCTTCTTAAACCTCGTATTTCCCTCGCTTACAAGTGGTAGCTCGAGTTTTAACCTAACAACTAACTGCAAATGCAAAGTAAAGTACGTAGTAGTATATGCGGGATTTAATAAGAGCAAGCAAAGCAAAGAACACAAAGATGTAAACGATAAAAGAAGACGTTGAGCACAGGGGGTTACTAGGAAAATCATTCAATGTTGATTAAACAAATAAATTAGATAGGAATTAGGATTAAGAACCGTCTTGAACTCAAAGCACGAGTATAGAATCAACATACTTCTGTAGCACTAACTCCCAATGTAATAAAATCCTAAATATTAATTTCTACTGAATTTCAGATTCTAAACATGCATTAGGTTCGGGTTTGATATGTTCACTAAGCGTAATAACATCAACTTCCATTGGTTAAGGACATGTTGCTCATTTGTGACAAAAAAAGACACTTTGCTCATCTAAAATTATTTCAGGCATTTAAACAAACACTTTCAGTGCGTTAAACATCCTAATATCATAAACTAGGCCATGAGTCTAATTTCAACATTAAGAACAACCTAAGATGAAGATCCACAAGATAAATTCCTAATCTAAAAACCTAACAATCAACAAGTCATGAAAACCCCTTGTGAGAAACTTTAAACCCAATTGATGAACTACTCACACATTTTCATTAAAAATCACAAGAGAAATTAAAGGAAAACGTCATGTAATTGAATAGAATATGAAATAAGGTTCATAAATCTTCTCCAATTCAAAGTACGGATGAGAAATCTTCTCCCTTAGCTTACAAAACTCAAAAATCTCCTTTATAACTTAGAAAGTAGCAAAAATAAACCTAATAATAAGAGTATGGGTACTATATAAGTATTATGCCAACACTAATCCACCATATCCCATCAGAACTCTGCAGTTAAGCGTGATTACGAAAGATTAGTACTAGGATGGATGACCTCCCGGGAAGTCTTCGTGTCGCACCCCTTTTAAAAGACGTAAAAATAAGAGTTTGTGTATTATCTAAGTATCCAAGTCGAGTCGGGATTGCTAGTGGGCCTGGATCACGTTTCTAGTTTTTTTCTGCATCGGGATAAGGATCGATCGATCAATGGGAAAGGATGAGTCGATCTTGTCCTTCTGGAAAAATTGCCTCCTAATTTCCTGCATGTTCTTCTTATGTTTGTCAGTCTGACATGTGTTCACTAAAATGACCATTATGTTTGATCGCACTGTTGGATTTCCTTAAAAGGGCGACCAAATAAAAGGTAACTCTTGTGGCTAACTTGTGTCAAAATTTCAGCGTGATCCAACGATGGAAAGCCTACCAAATAAGGCCAAACCTTTGAGGTTTCCACATGATCGTACACTCTGATTATCCGTTTTTGACCCAAATTGCTCTGATTCTCTCCAAACAATATAAAAACCCGTAAAAACACTACTAAAAGACTCCAAAAGACTATTATACATCATAAAATATCACATTCTCAAACTAAAAACCATAATGAAGACCGATAAAAACATGATACATCAAATCCCTCAGACTTGAACCTTCGCTTGTGCTCAAGCAAAGGAAAAAAAGATTAAACCAAAGGGAATAGAAGTTTGAAAATACATGGACTCACACACTTTCAGAAGACTTAACTTTGCGTTTGAATTCGCTGACCGCGTAAATCAGAGACTGTTAGAATATTCTCCCCCAGGATATCCATCATGACATCGCAAGCCCCATCCATATTTTGAACTATATATCGACAAGACTCGAATCCATGTAATCAACTCTCTACATTCATTAAATGCGCGAAATCTACACCAGAAATCTCTATCATGAATAACTTGATAGGAATGAAAAATAGCTAATTTAAGGGTGAGCTAAAGTTTTTAGAGATATCAAAGCAGCGGCGGATACAAAACATTATGCAAAATCGCTGGAGAAAGAGTATATTAATAACCATGATTCCTAACTACCTAAGTATCAAAACGTAAAACCACAACTCAAATCAAAATTTATGCATTCTCCTGGAAAAAAAAACATTAAGATATTATAAATATATTGATTCCATTTTCCGAAACAAACTAATCAATTAAAAAAATCATTCATTTTTTCGTCTTGTTATTTTTCTTTCTTCTTTTTTTTTTTTGGGCATAAAAGCGAGTAGAATCAGTTTACAATACATAATCTCAACAAAAAAGCCCAAACATCACAAAGAAATGCAATCAATCCTTGATCAAGTTTCTTTCGTCTAACTACCAAATCTAGACACACAAGACTGTGTCTAAAACACTTAAAAATTCTAATCCTGGTTAAGTAATCAAGAAAATCATGTATACCCTAATCTCTCCATAGTTTTTGAACATGTGTGCAGATATGACTATAAAAGAATGCATGGATAATCAAAAGAAGATATGGTAAGGGTGTGATACCAGACAAAGAGTGAGTCTGGTCATTCATGATTACCAAAAGAGTGGTGAAAAAGATGAGTAAAATCCTGAATGAGTTCTTCTGTTTCCTGAGAATTAATCTCTGATGAAAAGAAATTAAGTTCAGTTATGCATCCAATCAAATAGAGTTAATCACAGTCAAATCAGGATCTTGAGTTCCAAAGCTTTCTGCTGGGGAGTTTGGTCATGAGGCTTTCCGGTTTGCATGCGGTAACAGTCCTGAAGAAATGGTCAATGTGAAAGATAAAGCACAACACACAAGGCATATACATCTTCCCTTGAAAAGTTTGACTCAAGAAAACAAAGCAAAATGACTCAAAGACTGACTCAAAAATACACAAAAAAAAATTGAATTAGTAGGATCCTCCCCCACACTTATCTCACACCGTCTAAGTATGAGAACAAATCCAAAGAAGGGTGAGAAATAAAAAAAAAATCTAAAAAGAAAAGAAAAGAAAAACTTACCAGTGGGTTGCCTCCCACTAAGCGCTTGTTTAAAGTCATTAGCTTGACTCAGGTTGCATGTGTTAATAATAAGAATCAAAAGGTTGAGCCAATGCACCTTTAGTCCTTCTCCTATCAGTGCACTAAACAACATGTGCAAGAGAATACATGGTTTTCCATGGCAACGAGACACAATTCTCATCAAAGAAGATCACTACCAACATAGCATATATCAATAAATATTCTTTGATTACCAGATTCTCATGTGAATAAGATGCATTAAATGGAAAGACAAAGTCAACTACAGATTTAAACGAATTTAAGACAAGATAGTCAACTTCATCTCCATCAATCATGTAAAGCACAATATTCTCATCTCTCGAGTCCATCTCAGCCTCGAAATCTTCTATCTTATTGAAGATATTTTCTAATTGTTTCATGAATAGAAAAGTTAAACTCAGGATCATGATCATTCAAAGAACACATATAATGAATGTCAAAACATATTTCATGGTAATTCCTAGCAAATTTTTCTACTCTTAAGCCATCCATCTTTTGTGACAAAAAATATCAAATGATAGCATTCATCAATGAGAAACGAAGTATGCAAACTACAAGCTACATCTTCAATAAAAGGCATCTGACTATCTTCATAAACATGAATTTTAAAGGTTGAGTCGCACGTACCTTTGAGTTGGCATGGTATAGAACCAAATATATTTATTTTTGGTAAAGAAAATTTTGATGAAAACTTTACCCAAAAAATGTTTTATTTACAATATTTTAAAATGGATAAGATCTTTAAAATTTTTATTAACCTCGTGCATGCGTGGAAAAAAATCTAGTATAAAAAACATTGCATATATATAACAAAATAATGGAAATCTGCACAAAAAAGTCATTACATGAAGTCTGGAAAATAGAATTCATTTTTCATTTCTTTCGTAAGTTTCTCTATTAGTTGCTCCAAGTTTTGGTTTAGATTCTTACTAAGAATCTTTTTCTATTTCAGAGCTCTTCCAGAGAAGTGGACAAAATGGACAATCTCAGGAGAATGCTATATTTTTTTAATTTTGAAACCATATTGAGACTTGACAATGAAGAGAAAAGCCATAAAAGCGATTTGCACCAGGTACATATACCTTTTTCTTATTATTTTTTCCTATGAAGCCTTCTTATTTAAGCATATGTGTAGAATTTATTTCAATCACACTAAAGCTAGATGTTGCAAAGTTAGGGGAATCAACCTCTTTCAAGTGAAAAACACTAAAATCTTCCATGTTAGTGTGGACACTTAAAAAAGTTTTATAATAAGCATTGTGTCATCTTCTTTTTATAAAATTTTGAAAGAAATTGAGAATGAAAATAACTTGAATATCAAAAATCTTTACATACCTTTTCTTAATATTTAGTTTAAACATGTAATATATGATCTACATTCAGTGTGACTAATTGTTTTTGTTCAATAGTCCTGAATTGAAACATGACTAATCATGATCCTGAATTTGCCTATCTTGTTACCAATGGCCCGAAGGATATCGAACTTGTAAAAGTGAAGCGGTAGATCATGACAGTGACCCAAAAAGTAATTAACGATGGGTAGGTGTCAGAGACAATTGGGGTACGTGTCGGAGACAATTGGCTCCCAACGTCACATTACGAGCATCCACCTTTTGTAGTGAAAAGGTGCACGGTTTAACACTGATAAAACGTTCTCCTTAAATTGGAATTTAAAGCAGAATTTTTCTCTACCCACCTCCTTACCTTTGATCATATTCGATAACCCCCATAACTAAGGCAAGAAGCTTATGATCGCCTTTAGTCGTTGGATATCCATATTCAACACCTTTCCAATCAATGTTAAGCCATTCTCGGCGATCAGATCGTCGTTATCCACTCGCGGGAGGCAAGCATGAACAGGGCGAGCCCATTTACTCGATGTAGCCATATCCTTACCCTTATCTGTCCATGAGTAGTGAGAAGCCATGATGGAGATGTAATAACTAGAGCATAACCCTTGAAGAATGAAACAAGAGTAGACTGAGTGACACAAGAGTCTTGGCAGGAACGCACGAGGTTGACGTGGAAAATCTTGGAGTGAAATATGGAAACTAGAAAATCTATGTATATTGTGAGGATTTCATAAAGATTTTAGGAGACTCGAGGCAGCTGGACTATTTAAAAGTGTTGAAGCACAATTAGACGGGTGTGCTTTACGGATGATAGTTGTGAGAAAAAAAGAGTTTTTAGGGCTTTTGGGTGAGACAAGCAACTGTTTTTGCTTGATTAGATAGATTGGTCAGTGTTGATTGCGAAGAGAAAAGCAATTCATGTCAAATTGATTAAACAAAATCTTTGTACAAGATTTGTTTAAGAGATATCTAATAAAGAAGTTTCGAAATATGTCTTGTTTAAGTTCATTCTTGATTGTGCTCTTACAGTTGGTATCAGAGTGCTCAACCAACATACAGGTTGAGAACTTGGGAAAGAACAATGGACAACATGGAGGAACTTATCGTTGTGTAGAAACCTATCATCCTGGACGAAAACAACTATGGGCACTAGATAGTTAAGATGATGCACTTGATCAGATTAGTAGATGAAGATGTTTGGACTTCAGTTGAAACTGGATGGGAAGAGCTCTATGTTCTTGACAGCCAAGTCAAGTGGACAAACACGGAAAAGATTGCCTCCAAGTTCAACTCTAAGACAATGACATCTATCTTCGAAGCTGTTGATCTTGGACAATTCAAACTAATTCAAGGGAGTGAGTCAGCTAAAGAAGCTTTGGACATTCTGTTGAACTCTTTCAAAAGAACTCGTCTGGACCATCTAGCTTCGTAGTTCGAGACAGTGCTGGGAATTTTACCCGAAACCCGAACCTGAACCTGATGTATTCACATTTTATCGGTTTTCACTACGGTTTTTGTACGAGAATTACAATTTTTAGTATGTATTCAAATCGTTTTTGCGCGGTTTGTTGTTCTTTGATGTTTTTACAGGAATGGAGCTTGAATGGACTAAAAGAACGCATTTGGAGTGGAATTCAAGCACCGAAGGAAGTCTGAAGAAGACTGCAGAAATGTCCACACAGAAGGACAGGGGTTGATCGATCCTTGTCCTGTGAAGGGACATGGATCGATCGATCCTTGTCCTGATTTCGGACCAGAACCTAAAAACGCAAAACCAAAGTTAAAACGAACCGAGTTGTTTACCTAAGACCTAGACTCGATTTTCTATTCCAGATTATGCTTTTTTTGATTTCGGAAGAACAACTTTGAGCTTNTTTGAGCTTTGTAATCCTTTGAGAGAGATTGACTCATCTGTACTTCGTTTGGAGAAGAATTCTAAACCTTATTCTTGTTTTTTCATTCAATGCATTATGTCTTTCTCAAATTCATCTTGTGTTGCTTTGATTGCCATGTGTGAGTA
>OVAN01012541.1:0-13625 GCA_900406275.1 Anastatica hierochuntica | reverse complement strand
TCTATTAAAATAGAGCCACTATTTTTTTACTGTTGGCAAGTCATAGTAGTACTATATAATTTTTTTTTCCAACCAAACACTAAATCAGAAAGTCGNAAGTCATAGTAGTACTATATAATTTTTTTTTCCAACCAAACACTAAATCAGAAAGTCGTTTCGAAATTGGTTGCCCAATTCGGAGGAGAGGAATCTACAAAAATATAATCATACTGCAAACTGCGGGATCCTCGAGCTAGGTTGTCTGCTTGTGAATTCGCTACACGCGGGATTTTTGATAATGTGAAGCCAGGAAGTTGAACACGAAGTCTTTGAAACTCTTGAATGTAGGTGTGGAAAGCTGGCCAATCATCTAGATCGTGGATAATCGTAAAAAGCTCCAAACAGTCGGTCTCAAAAACCGGACAAACAAAACGCCTCCTTATGAGTTCCGACATGGCCCAGAGAAGCGCTTCCAATTCAGAGTGTAAAGGAGATAGACTCCGACGTAGGCATTTCGCACCAAATAAGACTGCCGAATGTTCCCTATCAAGACACACCCAACCCAATCCACTAAAAGAGTCCGATTGTTTCCACGATCCATCAATACGACACCGTAAGTCAGAAGGGCAGTAGCTCTCCACAATCTCCCCATCCTCTCCCGTGGAAGGAGAGAATTGTGTTGCCTCCCAGGCCAACATTTCAGTCTTCGCATTTTTCAGAATCTCCTCGGTCTCCAAATGGATACCTTGGAAAACTTTTGGTTTCTCGCCTTCCAAATAAACCATAAGACCCAAGGAAAGAGATCGCCAACATTGTGTGTACTTCTTCGTGGGTTTCGCCAAAAAAGATAATCCATATTTGAAAATAAAGAGTAGTAGTACTATATAATTAGTAGTACTATTTAACTAATTACATATGATATATTTTGATTATTTATATTAATCAATTATATATAATATTTCTTGGAAATCTTAATAATTAATAAAGATATTAATGATAAATAAATTTTAACTATAATTTTGAATTTTACTTTTAGATATAACAAAATACGGTGAAAAAATCTAACTAAATCGTACCAAAAATCTTAAATATTTTTATTAAATAATGCATTACTTAGTTTCATAATTAGTAATATAATATTATCATAAAATAATATTAATTAAAATTTTATTATAAAACTTAAAAGTTTTAAACTAAAATAAATTTTATAATTATAGTCTATATTATATTAAATAGAAGTATTATATGAATTAAAATACATTTATAAAATAAAAAATTTCCCGCACGTGCGGGTAAAAATCTAGTTTAAGTTAAACAAAAGCAAACATATAAAGATTAGGAAGACTCACAACATGAAACGAATTATTGCGAAGAGTACTTGAACAAATGATAAATACACATTCACAAAATAGAGAAGTTTTTTAAAAATATAAATCATTCTACTTACCAGCGATAATGAGAGACCAATTTCTCTCTAAAAAAATTAATGAACTTATCTTTGACAATTGATACACCAGAACTTTGTAATTTAGAAGAGGTGCTTTCAAACTCATTGATTTAGACGAATTGGTCTTAGTGATTTTAGGATTGTCAATACTTCGTTTTCCCAGACAACACACACACACACGTTTAGTTTTAATATGCATAAGAGTTAGCCTCTTAAATGTTTGGATTCATGTGTGCGGCTTGAGTAAGAAACACACATGTACTTAACAGTTTTAACACTCACAATCTCATCTTAGTTGCTAATCAGAGGGTTTTTTGGGTGATGTTGGTAGGGGGTTTAAACCGTCTGATTTGTAACTACGTTGCCTTCGGCTTACTATACACCCTTTACACCTAAAACTTATTAGAGAGAGCAAAATCCTATTGCCTTTCCAAGATAGCAAAAAGTATTACGATTAGCGGTTTAGTAAAAATATTGGCTAGTTTTTTTCTTTGGACACATGCTCAATGATGACAAGTTGTTCCTCTACCAATTCTATCACAAAATGATGTTGTATATTAACATGCTTGGTTATAGAGTATTGTATCAAATTTTTAGGGATATTATAGCACTCATATTGTCACAATAGACTGAGAGCGGATTAGAATCAATATCATAGTCACATAACATCTATTTCATCCACAAGACTTGGGTAAAATAACTTTCCAAAGCGATGTACTCTGCCTCAACTGTTGACAGTGTGACACAACTCTGTCTTTTACTGTTCCAGGCGATCAAATTGTTTCCTAAGAAAAAACAGCCTCCATATGTACACTTCTGATCATCTAGATTCTAAGACCAGTCCGCACATTAACCTGGAAGATTCGAGTTTGTATCTTTAATGTAATAAATCCCAAATTCCATCATACCATTAATGTACTTTAAGATATGTTTTGTTGCTGCCAAATGAGACTCCTGTGGGCTTTCTTGATATCGACCACACACTCCTACATAATAAAAAAATGTTCAGACGCCTTGCTGTGAGGTTTAACAGCCTTTTAATCATCACCCGATAGAGCTTTTTATTTACTCTTGAACCTTTCGTATCCCATGAGAGTTTACTTGTCGAACTCATCAGTGTTTTGAAGGTTTTGCGATGTGCATCTTAAACCTCTTGATTAAATTCTTTGCATACGCAGTTTGAGACACCTAGATCCCTTCTTCAAATTTTTGTACCTGAAGTTCGTAAAAGTAATTAATTTCACCGACCAAACTCATCTGTAACTCTTAGGTCATAGTCTAGACAAATTGGTCCACATGGCTTTCCTCTATCCCACCAAAGATGATATCATCTACGTATACTTGGACCATTAGAAAATCCCGATTTACTTGAAGTAAAAATTGTGTCTTATCCACACTTCCTCTGATAAATTCAACATTCATCTGGAATTGAGTCAACCTCTCATACCATGCTCTTGGAACTTGTTTTAAACTATAAAAGGTTTTCTTCAATTGACACACATGATGAGAAAATTCTGGATCTTCAAAGATTTTAAGCTTGGAGAAATAGACTTATTCCCCTAGCACCCCATTTAGAAATGCGGTCTTGACGACTATTTGGTAAAGTTTAAAGTTGAGATCATAAGCTATACCCAAAAGTAATCGAATTAACTCCAGTCTTGCAACCGGAGCAAACACCTCATCGAAATCATTCCCTTCCATTTGTGTGTATCCCTTAGCGGCCAACCATGCCTTGTTTCTGACGACATTTCCATGATTGTCAACTTTGTTCTTGAATATCCATTATGTTCCAATCATATTAACATATTTTGGCCTTGGAACTAAATTCCAAACTTCCAAGTGGGTGAACTCTTTTAATTCCTTGTGCATTGATCCTATCTAAAACTCATTTCCACTGCTTCTAATACGTTCTCGGGTTTCACAAGGGGCACAAAACATGCATGTTCCATAAACTCTGTTAACATGTCCATTTCCTTGAAATTGATCTTTTTCTTCCTTGTAATCATATCATCTCTCATATCATCAATGATATCTTCAGCGGAGTGATTTTTATGTACCCGTAATTCCCCAATCTCTACCTCTGGTAACACATTCTCAGCCTTAGTAATATCAGAATTATCACAAGTTTGTACTTGTGTAGTTTGCTTGTGATCGCTCTCGGAAGCTCGTGGGATCTCTTTAAGTTGAAGACTATCTTTATCATCAGATACAATGTTTATGAATTCTACAATTGATCTTGTTTTCCGATTGTAAGCACGAAAAGTCATGCTATGTGTAGCATAACCCAAGAAAATTCCTTCATCACTTCATGAATCAAGCTTTCCAAGATTGTCTTTGTCATTCAGAATATAGCAAATGTATCCAAACACATGGAAATCATAGAGATTCAGTATTTTACCTTTCCATATCTCATATGGAATCTTTTGTGTTCCATGTTTCACATACAACCAATTGATAATGTAACAAGCTGTACTGACAGCTTCAACCTAGAATATGTGTGACATATTATTCCTTTGTATCATCGCTCTGGCCATTTTTTGTAGGGTTCGGTTCTTTCGCTCAACGATAACATTTTATAGACGTTATTGGAGCAGAGTATTGATGTCTAATGCCTCAGATTTGATAAAATTTCTCTAATAAGACATTTTGAAATTCACCTCCATGATCACTTCTAATATGCAATGCTACCAATCTCAATTTTAAATTGTAACGCCAAGATTTTGAAACTCTCAACCACTTTACTCTTTTCTCTAAGGAATTGTACCCATGTATATCTTGAGAAATCGTCTACAAGGAAGAGCACATATGATGCATTGTGATTTTACAGGTTTTTATTCGTGTTTTTAGTCGAGAAAAGTTATTTTTCCAAAGTATTCTGTGTCATTTTTTGGGTCCTTATTCTTCCTTGCGTTTTTTTCATAGGTTATAGGTTCAAAACGAGGAGAAGAACACGATATAACAGATTTATGAGCTTAAAGATCATTTTGTACATATGCCGCGGAGGAGCTGGAATGCGAAGTGAATTTTTTGGAAAGGATGACCTATATCGGTCGATCCATGCTCCTTGGATCAATCGATCCAAGGCATGTCGCGAAAATCTTATTTTTAAATCAGTTTCTTAACCAAAGAAAACCCAAAAATTGGACGAGATACTTGTAAACAAAATCTAAATTTGTGATTATGTTTTTATTATGTTGTTTTTGGAGTTCTAAGCATACTTTGAGAACTTTGTAACATAAGGGAGAAGATCTACTTCTGTACTTCGAATCTGAGAAGATTTCTGAATCTTTTCTGTGTCATTTATTTCATAACAAACATGTCTCTCTTTGATTTGCTTTGTGATAGTTTAATTTTCATGTGCGAGTAGTTCTATTGTTGGGTTTAGGGTTCTCACATAGAGATTGCATAAACAGTTGATTTAAGATTATTTAATTAGGGATTTATCAACTGGATCTTCATTTAGAGTTGAACTTTAATGCTGAAATTAACATGATCACTTAGCTTCTGAACTTAGATTGTTTAACGCACCAAAATTGTTTGATAAATACCTGAATGAATCTTAGATGAGCAATTATCTTAAGCCAATGGAACTTGATGTTTAAGTGAATTGTGCGCATATCAAACCTATTTAGAATGCATGTTTAGAATCATAAATTTAACGGAAGTTAGTCTCTAGGAGTCTATGACATAGAGAATTGGCACAACGGAAGTAGGCCAGTTCTACATTCATGTTTGAGTTCAAGACAATTTTAAAACATGGTCCATTAATAATTTGATTCAACAGTGAAATGTATCCCTGAGAATACCATGTGCTCAGCTCTTCTCTTTATTGATTTACAACACATTTTTTAATTGCTTGTTTACTTAGTGCTTGATTTCGATTTTTGCATCTCTTCATAAACACTTCTTTTTTGTTCTTAGCCCGCGTATGATTCATATTTTTTTCGTATGATCTTTGGTCTCTGCGGATTCGATCCCGAACACTACAACATGCTTAATTGTATGCTTGCAGTGATTTCTTGGATGAAAACATGAGCTATCAAGTTTTTTGACATTGTTGCTGGGGACCAATAGGTCATCTTAGAGCTTTGGATTCTTGTGTGTCTAAGGCTTTTTTCGTTATTTGATATCCTCTTTCTCTTTCTTGTTTGTGTGCTTGCAGGTGCATGAACATATCTTACACTAGGAGTCAAGAACCAAGCAATCTTCTACCTTTTGAGCAAGAGCTTGGTAGACTAGAGAGACAGAAAAAGAAAGAGAAAACACTTGAAGCTACTGCGTAATCTAAAATCGAGTTTGAAATAGGTGATAACCAGGTTAAGACCTCAGTATTCAGAGTGATCCGCAACTTCAAGAAGTCATCGGGGACTCATTCCACATGTTGTGGGTGGAAACAATGTTGCAGCTGTGGCGCAGCAAGGTGCCAATCAGAATCTGCCTCAACAAAGGTTGACTTTGGCGCAGTATGATACTCCTGAGTTATTCAATGCGAATCGGGTTGGGATTCATCCGCCTCCTATTGATAGGAGAGACTTTGAGATCAAGACTGGTCTCATCAACTTGGTGCAACAAAACTAGTTTCATGAGTTACATTTCGAGAACCCAATGCACGATTCACTATAATGGTGTACCTGCCGAGGCTATAAAATGCAGGTTATTTATCTTTTCTCTCAATGACATGCTATGAGATGGTACAACGGTCTGGAACCCGACTCTTTGACTACTTGGGATGAGATCAAGGCTGCTTTCTTGGGGAACTTCTTCATAAAATCCAAATTTATATCTATCAAAAACAAGATCGTTGAATTTCAACAGTTGGGTACAGAAAATTTCCATGAAGCCTAAGATAGATGCAAAGAGTATACGAATTATTTCCTGTATCACGGTTACATAGGTTGGAATCTCTTCAACATTTTCTACAGTGGATTTGAGGAGAAGTATCAGAACGCCATGAAAATTTCCAGAAATGGCGATTTCATGACAAAGACAGTGGAAGAAGCATACATCTTGATGAACAATATGGCAAGTAGCCAAGCAAACCGCATGTTTGACTTTGATCGCGATGGGGGAGGTGTAGCCATTGATTCAAAGAAGATTGATGAGATGATTCAGACAAGGCTTGATGGTCTGCTAAAGAAAGATCAGAGGTCAGTACACTTCGTTGCAGATCAGCTTGATGTTCATGTGTATCAGGATTATGGTATTGAGGGTTCTGATAACTACACAAATGATGTGAACTACATTGGAGGCCAAGGGAATTTCGGTAACAAGGGCTTCAATCAGAACTACTGGAACCATCCTAATCTCTCTTACATGAGAACGAATGTAGAAAACCCACAAGATCAAGTGTACCCGTTATGGATAACAGGCAGAATATTTTCCAGAACAAGCCGTTTTCTCAAGGTACGAGAGTCTTCCAGAGCAAGAATCATAATCAGAGCAGTGGTTATGGGAACATCGGTTTTCAACAGAAGCAACAGTACAGTTCACGGGGTTTCAGGAACAACAACCAGTCAAGCTATCAGAATCAGAACCAGGGAGAGTCTTTTTTGTCATCTCAAGATAGTGATCTTAAGAAAATGCTACATCAAGTGTTGGAGAATCAGACCAAGTCTGCAGCGGACATCATTCAGAAAGTGGATAACATATGTACAATGATCTTAATGGGAAGTTCGAAACGTTGAGTACTCATATGAATTTGCAGAAAACACGGGTTGATCAGACTTGTGCTGACAACAGAGCCCCAACGTGATTATTGTAATGCTATCATCTTGAGAAGTGGAAATTGGTTGAAAATTCCTGGATGGAATGGATAGATCCAAGGAAGGGATCGGTCAATGCTAGGCAGATGCATCTGAAGCGAATTTTGATAGAGTGGAATGGATCGATCGATCCACCCCATAGATCGATCGATTTAAGGCATGACGATGGTGCACGGATTCCAGACGTTGCGCAGGATGCCGTAGAGGTTGCAGATGAGTATGTACAACCCTCGCCTTATGTTCCTAAGGTCCCTTATCCTTCCATACCTCGACATAAAGTCAAGGAGCGTGAGTATAAAAAGTTCAAGAATCTGGTTGATGAGTTAAATGTTAGATTGCCTTTCATTGAGGAAGTTAAGATGGTACTATCTCTTAAACGATACATGAAGGAGATTCTTTTGGATAAGATGACATTTGAGCAGGGAGTCTCTATACTTACTACAGAATGTAGTGCGGTCGTTCAGAACATCGCACCAGAGAAACGAGAGGATCCTGGACCTTTCGTATTGCCATACAAGATTGGATCTCTTACATTTGAGAGTTGTCTGTGTGATTTGAGATCATGAGTTAGTGTCATGCCTTTGTCTGTGTCTCAGAGGCTGAATAAGATCAACTATAAGCCCATCAGGATGTCTCTAGTGCTAGCTGACAGATCAATTTGACGGTCAATGGGAATTCTCTACAACGTTCTCGTCGGAGTTGGAGAAGGCTACATGTACACAGATTTTGTAGTATTGAAGCTTGTAGAAGAACCCAAGGATCCTACTATCTTGGGTAGACCGTTCTTATCAACTGCTAGATGCATGATTAATGTGCAAAACAAATAGATTGATCTCAACTTTGGGAAGTTGACTATGAGATTCAACATCGAGAAGTCTATGAAGAAGCTCACCATTGATGGACATACATTCAAGGTAGATACACTCACAGATGTGATTGAGGACTCTGCTGAAGAACTGTACATAGAGGACAACCTACGAGTTGCCGTGACTCAGATTGAGAGTGAGCATGGGTTTCTGAATGAAGACACATCTGAGGTTGTTTCGTTGTTGGACTCAACACCAAAAATTGAGAAGTAGGTCGGACACATCAAGCTCGAAAAGCCATCTTCTGCGACATCACCTTCACTTGGAGCGAGCACGAAGTCGGACTGGAGCGAGCCGAAAGCTCCAAAACTCGAGCTCAAACCATTACCTGCGGGATTGATGTATATTTTCTTAGGTCCCAATTCTACATATGCAGTGATTATCAATGCTAACATGAACAATGCTGAGACCGCCTTGCTTCTTTAAAAATTGCGAAAGTATAGAAAAGAATTGGGGTAGTCTTTAGATGATATCACAGGTATCTCCCCAGATATTTGTATGCATAGGATCCACTTGGAAGATGAATTCAAGACTTCCATTTAACACCAAAAGACACTCAATGCAAAGCTGATGGAAGTTGTCAAGAAGGAGATTTTGAAGTTTTTAGGTGCAAGTGTGATTTATCCCATCTCTGGCAACACATGGGTTAGTCCGGTTCATGTAGTACCAAAGAAAGGTGGGTTCACTGTCATCACTAATGAGAAGAATGAGCTCATTTCCACCAGGACAATCACGGGTCACATGATAAGCATATACTATAGAAAGCTGAACTTGGCCACTAGGAAGGACCACTTTCCCCTTCCTTTCATTTGTCAATTGCTTGAGAGACGTGCTAATCATCCTTATTATTGCTTTCTTGATGGTTATTAAGGTTTTTTTTTTCAGATTTCCATCAATCTGACGGACCAGGAAAAGACTACATTCACGTGTCCTTATGAGATATATGCTTACCGTAGAATGTCATTCGGATTATGCAATGCACTAACAACCTTCCAACGCTGCATGATATCTACTTTACTTGATTGAGGATATCATGGAAGTTTTTATGGATGACTTCTTTGTTTATGGCTCATCGTTTTCTAATTGCCTATCTAACCTTTATAGGGTCTTGGAACGATGTGAGGAGAAGCATCTGGTTTTGAATTGGGAGAAGTGTCATTTTATGGTGCAGGATGAGATTTTTCTTGGGCATCAGAATTTTTAGCAGAGTATCGAAGTTGACAAGGCTAAGATCGAAGTGATGACAAGTATGCAACCTCCTACCTTTGTCAAGGACATTCACAGTTTCCTATGACATGCAGGCTTCTATAGATGGTTCATTAAGGATTTCTCTAAGATTGCTAGACCTCTGACTCATCTCCTCTGTAAGGATGTTAAATTTGATTTTGATACTAATTGTTTGTTAGCTTTTCAGACAATCGAGGAGGCTCTAATCAGCGCTCCAATTGTCCAGCAACCATATTGGGATTTGCCTTTCGAGGTGATGTATGAAGCTAGTGACTACGCAGTGGAAGCAGTTTTGGGTCAGAGAAAGGATAAGAAGCTCCATGTGATTTACTACGCGAGCAAGACACTTGATGACACTCAGATCAAGTATGCTACAACAAAAAAGGAGTTGTTGGTTGTGGTTTATGCATTCGAAAAGTTCAGATAGTATTTGGTGGGAGACAAAGTCATTGTTCAAACCGATCATGCGACTTTGAGATATCTTATGTCTAAAAAGGATGCTAAATCGAGACTGTTGAGATAGATCTTGCAACTGCAACAATTTGATCAAGAGATTCGGGATAAACAAGGCATCGAGAATGGTGTTGCTAATCACATGTCTCGTCTGCGAGGGGATGCTGAGACTCCACTTGATGATAATCTCCAAGAGGAGAATGTCTACATGGTCACCTTGCTAGAGGATGAGTATTTTGATGGAGCATATGTTTTCGTCATTAGACATACCCATGATGAGATTCCTTGGTTCACAGACTTTGCGAATTATTTGAGTGCTGAAGTAGAGCCACCAAATTTCGCACGCTATAAGAAGAAGAAGTTCCTCTGAGACGTCAGAAATTATTTATGGGATGATCCTTTGCTCTACAAGAGATTTCTGATGGACTTTTTCGCCGGTGTATTCGAGAGTCAGAGGTTAAGGGTATTCTTTATCATTTCCATGGTTCTGTAAATGGTGGACACTTCGCCACCTTTTAAACAGTTTTGAAGGTACGACAAGCAGGCCTATGGTGGCCTACTATGTTCAAAGACACCCATGATTTCATTTTCAAGTGTGATGCCTATCAGAGAAAGGGAAATATCACCAAGAGGAAGGAGATGCCACGAAACTTCATCCTGGAAGTCGAGGTATTCGATTTATGAGATATTGATTTCATGGGACCATTCCCACTATTCTATAGAAATTAGTACAACTTGGTTTTTGTGGATTATGTCTCCAAATAGGTTGAAGCGCTGGTCAGCCCTACAAATGACGCCAAGGTAGTCTTGAAGATGTTTAAATTAGTGATCTTCCCGCGATTTGGTGTTCCCATAGTTGTCATTAATGATGGGGGATCTCATTTCATCAACAAGCTGATTGAGAGTATGCTGAATTAGCATGGAGTTCGACATAAGGTAGCTACACCTTATCATCCTCAAACCAGTAGTTCGTTCATTAGGAGAGAAGGCACCAGTTCGTGACACCAGGTTCTCGCTCTACAACCTTGTCAATGGCAATCATCTAGTTGACAGCGAATTTCTCATTGGAACCTTACACAGAGATTTCAGTCGTTCTACCCCTCATGTCTACCACTTTCAGAGTCGCCAGAAAGTTTCTCTCTTTTATATCCTACCACGCCCTGATTTGACTGATCTTAAGAGTCTTGCAGTTGTCCAGATTCTACCTCTTGCTCATGATTTATGCCCATTCCCACCAATATTCAATAAGGCCAAGGGTACTGGTTCTTCTTCTTCTTCTAAACCTGTTGATGTTGATGCAGGTGACGATGTTGTAGAGGAGCATGCGGGTTATCCTCAGGAGGAGAATATTTTCCCTGATGACTTTAATCCATACGAGTTGGCTCTACCACCTCCTCTTACTTTTCGTGAGCTAGAGTTTCGCGCTTGGACTATTGATAGCCACCAGAAGACTAACAACCTCTTCATGAGGCTCTTGAAGGCTATGAATAAAACGATGAGTAGTAGATGCACTTCTTCTGCTGTTGCGGATGTCGCGATGCTTGTTGTTGCTTCCGCCACCAGTGGAGATCTTTCTTTTGAGGATATAGATGAGATGATTGATGTCGAGGTTGCTCAGTCCATGGAAAAGATGCTCAAGAAGGCGCATCACGACGGTGTTGGACCGTTCACTTGATCCTATCTCAGACACACTGATTTTTCTTTTCTTTTCTTTTCTTTTTCTTTTTTCATTTCTTTTTATTTTTATCTTTTGGACTTACCCCTTTTTCAGATTTATTTTCCCACCGAGACGGTGTGAACTAAGTCTAGGGGAAGTTACTTGTGTATTTTTCTTTTCTTTTGGTGTTTTTATGAGTTTTTGTGTATTTAAAAACTTGTTCTGGGATTATTTTTGCTTGATGGTAACTTTGGATTATTACTCTGTGTGTGTGCCTTAATCTTTATCTTATAATCATTTCTGTAAAACTATTAGCGCAGGCAAACCGGAGAATCTCACTGTCCAAACTCCCCACCAAAAAATGATGAAAATCAATATCTTGAATTTATTGTGGTTGATTCCGTTTATAAGACAATTAACGAATCTAATTTCTCTTTGTCATGTTTCAATATCAGGAAACAAAAATACCATTCAGGGTTATAATCCCCATTTTACACCATTCTTTTCGGGAACCCTGAATGGCCAGACTCATTTTTAGTCTGGTCCCACTCCCTTTACCCTATCTCCTTGATTCTCCATACATCTTTTTTATGATCTCTCATGCACACATGTGTAAAAACGGCGGAGAGAGTAGGGTAAACATGATTTTCCTAATTACTTTGGTAGGATTGGAACTTCTAGGTGATTTAGACACGGTCATGTGTGTCTAGGGAAAGATGAGAGCATGTTGATGGTTTGAATACATTTCTTTGTGTTGTATGGGCATTGTTTGATTGAGACTTGTTGTTGTATTGCTGTTCCACCTGGATTTTGTGCAAAAAAAAAACGAAATTCCTACTTTATTTAAATTTATCCCGGGAAATGGAACAACACTTTTACTTAATGAGAAGTTTTTTATTTGTCTTGAAGAATGCATTTGTTTGAAATTTTATATGATACGGTGATGTTATGCTTGGATAGTTAAGGGATAATGGTTTTCAATATACTCTCTCTCCAACGATTTTGCATAATGTCTTGATAAAACGCTATTAGACTCCTTAGGTTAAAAAGCTATCAAAGTATGCTTAGAACTCCAAAAACAACATAATGAAAATATAATCACGAGTTTAGGTTATGTTTAAAAATAAACGGGTCCAATTTTTTCGGTTTTTTCGGTTCAAAAACTGATTTAAAAATCAAATTTTCGCGACATGTCTTGGATCGATCGATCCAAGGAGCATGGATCGACCGATCCAAGTCATCCTTTCCAGAAAATTCACTTCGCGATCCAACTCCTCTGCGGCATTTGTCCAGAAAATTCAATTCAGCGAATCGGAACCTACCCGAAACTCAACCAGTTCCTTAACGGTTCTTAAATAGGTGGACTCGAACTACCCCGGAACCGAACCAAACCCGACCCGAGGAACCGAATGCCCATGCTTAATTTTGGATTTAGAGTTTAAAATTTACTTTTCGTGTGCGATTATAGTTCGTGTTTAGGTTTTAGGGTTTAGTGATTCATGTTTTGGTTTTAGAGTTTTCGTTATTCAAGTTTAAGGGTTCAGTGTTTATTGATTTGGGCTTAGGTGTAACTTCTCGGTTTATCCACCTTAGGGGGCGGGTGTTCGGATATCCATTAGGATTCAGTTCGAGTTTATTCGATTTTAGAGATTTAGGTTCCATTCGAGTATTTATAAGTTTCTGTTCAGGACCGGTTCGGATATTAATGGTAAAAAGTTCAAATGTACCAAATGAACAAGAAAAGAAAAAGTATATCCACAACAAACAAAAGATGTACACTAGAAAACCCAAACAGAAAAAACCTTGACACTAAACCTAAGGGCAGATTTGTTTTCTTGGCATATTTGGAACATATGTAAATTATGGCATTTTTGGAATGCCCCCAACAGATTATGGCATTGGAGTAATTAACATAGAAAAAAATACTTGTGAGAAACATATGATTTTAGTTTTTTTGTGTTGTTCTTTTGTACTCAAATAGTTTTATAATAATATTTTTTTTTCAAATATTGTTGCTCATTGTCTTTACAAAAGAATACTTGGTAAATACAAAAGAAAGTTCATGGTTTTTTTTTCCACAAACATGGTTTATTATTAAGAGATGCAACTGTTACAACCATTTGATCCTACATCCACTTCTGTTTAGTCTAGCTTCTTTGGCAAGTGTGTCAGCCATAACATTGCCTTCTCTATTGATATAACTAAAAGAGAACATTCCAAGACTTCTAGCAAGA
>OVAN01012540.1:0-13629 GCA_900406275.1 Anastatica hierochuntica | reverse complement strand
TCAACTAGGTAACGAGTTTACGCTGTAGTTCTAGGGTTTTCACCAACAGTTGGCGGCCACGACTTAACACCAGTTGTGCATGCTCCGATCACGAATTTGAATAAGATCCCTAAACTTTCTTCGTTATCTGTGTCTGTCGAATTGTTCTTCGCTTACGTTTTTCGTTTACTTTTGATTCGCTTTCGTACTCATTCTGTATTCATTCATGTTAACCTATTCTTACGAATCTTATTACTTTACCACTGTTAAATGCATATCGCTTCGCAATCTATTTCGTATTGATTCACTTTCGTTATCTACTTGTTTCCTTTCGTAATCTGTTCATCTCTTAATTTCGTATTTCTTATCTATTAACTCTCGCACTCACTGCTTGATCTGTCGATCTTTGGCTACAGAGAGTCCGTGAACCACATAACATTGACAGTGAGAATTTCGGTTCCCACAAGCACCTCTCAACCCCACTCATTTCCCTACTAAGACTTTAACTCCAAAAAAAGTGTGTTGATGGAGTAATTGAGTATCAAGTGAAGTGCAAAGATTTCCCGAAACCTTTTGCAAAAGTTAAAGTCATAGTGACCAAAGAGATGAAGGAAACTGATGAAGAAGGGATTGATGCATTGATAAAGAAGATTCTTGTCATTGAGTTACATGTTCCGCCATGGAAATCAAAAGCTCCTCCTTGGACAACCTTTCCAAAATCCTAGTATCGTATCCAAAATCTAGCTAATGACTCTAAACAAGCGCGCTTGAGAGACAATCTCAATAATATCCTTTTGTACATATTATTTTTTATTATTTGAATACTTAATGTATGAGCCTTCCAATCTAAATAAATAATGGTTATGTCTTGAAAAAATCTTGTTTCAAAGCTATTATTTTTTGCTCAAAACTAGGTACTAAAGGAGAACCATTGATTAAAGAATCAAGACTTAGGTATGTTCTCTAAAATCAAGAAACAAAATTTGCATTTCACCATTTTAAAATATCTTCAACAATGATTTTTGAAAAAACTTGTTTTAAGGAAACTTTGTGGATTTGATCTAATTACAAATTTTTGGTCTTAATTTTATAAAATTCAAGTAATTAAGTTTGCTCTTCAAAGTTCATTTTCAAATAAAGGTTATTTTGCAAAAGCTTTCAAAGAATTTGGAAAATTAGGAAACCAAGGGACCAATTTTCAAAAAAACTTCTACATCACTTTCACTTTTAACAACTACTTTTCACCCTCTCTTTTCACTCTCTCTTCTCACAACCATCGAACTTCATCTTCTTCATTTGCAAAAAAAGAAGTTTTGATTTTAAGAGAGAATTTGTGTGAAATTAAGAGAAGTTGTTGGTTCTTGTTAGTTGCATTCTGCTCACCATCCTCAATCCACTTTCAAAAAACATCTAGAACAAGGTATGAAGCTCAAACCCCTCACCTTTTCTCTCTTGAAATTTTCGAACTCATGGTACAAGGGTAGTTATTGATGTTTTGTGGGTTATTAGAGACGAAGAAGCTTAGTTGTTAAGGTTTTATAAACTTAAAGCACCTAGACAAGGTTTTATAAACTTAAAGCACCTAGAAACAACTAGAAGTGCATGAATCAAAAATGTGTTATTGGAAAGAATAGTGCGAGAAATAGTGTTTTGAAATGAATTTTGGGAAAATTTGGATTTTATGGTTCACATGTATAATTGGTGTTAAAGAGGCATAGATTCATGAGTCACTTTCTCAATTTGGAAAATTCCTAAGAATATTTTTCATCTTGCTATTTCCCACTTCATTGGGATTTTTGAAGGAAACTTGAATCTTGATTTTTATTGGACATGAGGTGTTGATTGGTGGATGCTTGGTTTGTTTGCGCATAAAAAGAAATTACTCCTTTGAGTTTGGTCTATGAATATGAATTTGTATATACCATATTAAGTGCAACATGTCTAAATATAGAAATTTTCTTAAAATGGTATTAAATGGATTTTGAACTTGGTAGTTAAGTAAGCATCGACATGTTCTAAGTTTGGAAAAAGTGAAAATCAAATGCATACTCTTGTTTAGAACACCCTAATTGTCGAAAATTATATGACTTAGAATGATGGCATTTTGTTTTTACATGAGTATATTGCATATAGGATCATGAAGTAACTTAATGAACTTGCTAAAAACCGAGAGTTATGCTTCTTGGACTTGATTGTATAATTCGGTTCTTGTCAAACACTTTTGCAATTTCATTTATCCTTTAAAATTTTAAACTCACTTTGTATATTCTTTTTAAGGGTAAATACCAAACAAGTATGTCACCACCACAATCCGCTATGCGAATATCTTACCAATCATGACCGATTAAGGAGCGAAACATCTACTTACGTCTCTAGAAGCATTCAAGAGTGGAAGCAACACCGTGGATTGGTGACGATTTGTTAAGAGACATAGTCGTCCATGAACATGTGGGAGGATAGCTAAAAAGAATAGGTCTTGAAAGTTTGTTCGGGATGCATCATCCTTCTTATACACAATAAACAATTCAATTTCTATCTACGTTGCACTTCTAACATGGAGATGGAGACTTGGGTCACGGTTTTAGGTAAATTTCCTTTAGGGTGAAGGACGAGCAATACAAGTTCTCAACACGAGAAGTATACGAAGTATACGGGTTTGATCCATCGAAGAATGGACCTTGTTTTGAAGATGGTTTAGAATTAAGCGAGCTTTGGAATAGAATTGCATTCGGGGAATACATGGAGGGCTTGGCCACAATAACAAAGATTCAGAACCCAACAATCCGATATACACTGGAGTTTGTGGCCAACACCTACCTTGATATGGAAAACTCCAAGATTATGAATGAGCTTGCAATTACGTTACATTTCCAAGGCTTGAAGAGGTACTTGAAGGACCAAAATTGAGAGAGAAGGATAGATTACTTGGGGGATAACACCAACCTTGGACTCATGTTTTGCGAGTATTCTACTAATCATGTGGAGGAAATAAGGAAAAGCAATCATCCCTTCAGAAGGATTGGAGGAATGCTTTGTTTTACTACCTTGGAATTAAACTTGATGAATAGGAAAGTGAAAATATTGGCGAGGAAAGAATGACCAAAAACGGCCAAGAAGGAGCTATAATGGGCATGCTTTACTTAGTAGAAAGGCGATTCACCTTTGGATATGGTACCGAAGATGTAATAATCTACTTGTTCATTGGATGAACAAAGAAAATGGATGGATTCTAACCTTCCCATGTTGGATCATACCTCGACAACAATGAACAAAGACATTTATTTTCACCTCCCGAGCCATCATATTTACAAAAGAACAACCCTTCAAAGAAAACCAAGACTTCATAGGGATTTTGAACAAAGCGAACCCCAAATAAAAGAACAACAAGACATATTTGGACATTCACTGCTCGGCGATTGAGCTCACTGCCACACCAACGGACACCATAGGAGCGATGCTTGGAGATTGAGTTAAAAAGACAAGTCTCGGTCATAGAAAGAAAAGGAAACATCCTCTCGAGACTATAGAGGTAGTTTAAAGGAAGTGCAAGATATAATAGATATGCAACTTCAAGCGAGAGTGATGAAGACTTACAAGAGAGGCCGAGACACTCGATTACTCATCCACCATCAGTGATATGCGAGCCATAGGAGCAAAGGATGGATATAGATCCTCCAAGATCATCATATCAAACCCCATCATGGAGGAAGCAGGGAAAAGACCCCCTCGACCCCTCATCATCACGGCCAAGGAGACCTTCACACTTGCTTGTTTGTTTTTAAAGTCACTCTCATGGTTTAGGATTCACCGGTTTTAAGTCTGGGAGACGATAAAACAAATTAGAGTATGAACGACAATATGCTGGTACAAAACCTAATGAGTATTGAAACATAAGGAAAGATGAGCTTACATAGAATTAAGGTTGATAAGATATGTACAATAAGTAACAAACATATATACTAAAGATTTTTATAACTTATTTTGATAAGATCAACACAACCAACTACATATCGATTAGTTAAAGATGAGTACACATAAAATCAAGTCAAGCAATCACAAATCGATTAGCTAGAGACAAGTACATCCTTTTCTATTAAAGTTTTTTCTAAAAAAATCATGAATCTCACGTAGGGGTAATCTGGTCAGAAACATGGGAGCGAATATTTTTTTGACCGAAAACGAATGACAACTCGACACGTAAGCAAAAACGCATTAAATGATTTTTTAATAAAAAAGTGGCGAGCTCTAGAATTGCGCCACGTCACCAACAAATTTTGTGAGTTCGCCACGTAAGAAAACGACTTCTCATATATAGAATATATAGATATAGATCTTATTCAAGAATAAATTTTAAAATCTATAAAAAAACAAAATTTAAAAATAGTGTTCATTGTAAAATTGTATAGTATCTATTATTTTTCTATAGAAAAGATCATATATTTTCTCACTTATGAGTATTTATATATTTAAAAAAAAGTTTATGTATCTGTTTAAAAAATTCAAAAAATGATGTTCGAAAAATGTTTATATCTTTGATTAGGATTCACAGTTTTGTTAAGTTTTGTTAGAAGCGATTCAAAACTAAGGCATTGGTTTTTTTAGAGATTTTAAAGTAGTTTCTGGTTTTATTTCTCAAAATAGAAGGTGATTGGGGTTGTTACTTTGAAGACTTTAAGGACTTTTAAATTTTTTACAGCCATTTTTTCCTAATCAAACTTTTACATCCTTTTTTTCTCTAAAGGTTTAACAACAACTTTTTTGTTTGTTCTTTCAACTACTAAATTTTTAAAAGTCACGTAAAACAGGTTTTAGTGGCTGTAGAAACTTTTTTCAATTTGTTTTTAAACATTTTTTTCTTTCTCATCATTTTTTTTCCCCAAAAATTATTTTAAACTTGTTATTAATTTACATATAATTTATTATAAAAAGTTTAAATGTTTAAATTTACCTTTTTGTCTATTTAATGAAATCCATTTTTCTTATAACTTATATACATAAAAGATCTTTTCAAATTCAAAATTCTGCAAAATATGCAAATATAGCTTTTAAAAATTCTTTAGAACATTATAAATTAGAATATATTGTTTTAGTAAATTATTTTTTTTAAATTTGTTGTTTTCAATTTATTTTCAACACAAAAACTCTTTAAATATAGTATAATTTTCTCTATCCACATAATATAATATTTATTTCCATTTTATATCGCTAATCAAATTCTAATGTTTAAATAGATTTACTTATATCATAAAAATATAAAATAAAATAGTTATATAACCATCCAAATTTAAATTTTCTATATATATATATATATGTATACATATATATATTTAGCAAAAAAATTACAATATTTAAATATTACATAAATTATATTTTGATTATAATAAATATTTAAGTTAACAGTCACATATTTTATAGTTTTTATTAACAATCATACTTTTATTAGTAATAAAAGTAACAATCACATTCTTTACCGCCTAAAGTCTCTACAGCCAAAAGTCATAAAAGTCTACAGCAAAAGCGTACAGTCGCAACCCTTACCAATTAGCCTCTTAATCACCAATCAAGACTTTAAAAATTTGATTTTCTAAAATTTAAGAAAATTTTTTTGTCTTAGTTTACCAATCAAGATTGTAGATTTTTTGTTTACCTAAAATCTAGGGAATCCCTTATTCTTCTAGTTACATGAGTTTTTTTGTCTAAAAATCAAAATCTAGTTTTCATGGATTTTTGAAACAACAAAAACTAAAAAACTAAAAAAGATCAAAAACTAAAAACTAAAACCCAAAACCCATTTTTGACTCTACAAACATTTGAGGCCAAACTAAAACAAGGAGGATTTAAGTTTCAATGAAAGAAGAAAAAGAAATGAATTAAAAATATTAACAAAAATGATGAAAATAAAAATTGGTATTTGTATATTAACTAGATTAGGATCTCAATTATACGTGGTAACATATTAAAATTATAAGTATAATATTAAAAATCTAAATATATAACTTATCTAATAAAGACATGTATAATTCGATGTTCTTATTATAATAATATGTTTTATAATCAAATCTAATTTATAATTTGAACTTTTTTTTGTCGTCGTTTATAATTTGAACTTTGTGACAAAGAAAATCTATAAAAGTCTAACGTGATCAAAAATCTGAAAAACACATTCTTGATAAATAAAAAATGTCTAAAAATAGGTATTAAATTTTATATAATGTAAAACCCCAATTTTATCAATAACTTATTTTATACTTCTTTTATTTAAATTAACTAACTTTAAATTACAATAGCTTGCACTTTATTGTTATAAAATTTCATATTAATCCTAGATACAAAATGGAAATATAAAAAACTAATATAGAATATAAAATTAGAAGAAAACGAAAGTGAATATTTTAAAGTATAATAACTTTTTTCTTTTTATTGTTTTCCCATTTTTAGAGAGTTAAGTGAATGAGATTTTATATATAAAATCTACATTATAAACTGACAAATTCATAATCTAAACTGAAGATGACACATGTCGAAATTTTGTGAGTTTTACTTATGTTTACATGTCGTGCTCACGTTAAAGCGTGCAATTTTATATAATAAGATAAAGTTGAACGCGTTATATAAAATAGTATGTGTTTAATGTGATTGCAGCACGTAAGCATGAAAAATTACAAGATTCTGACATGTGTCATCTTCAATTTATATTATGACATGTGTCAACTGATATCATTGATTTTATAGAAAAATCTTTTTTAAATCACATAACCCTTAATAAAGACAAAATAATAAAAAGAAATAAAACTATTGTTGTCTTGAAATACTTCCTTTAATTTTCTGTAATTTTATTTCCTATAATTGATTTGGTTGTAATTCTATTTTCTACCAAATATTTAAATTAAAAATATGAAACTTAGAAACAATAAAAATGCAAAGCATGTAATTCACCATCAAATAATTTCAAATAAATAATTATAATAAGTATCTTTATTTATTAATACGTCTAGATTAATTTTTAATATGTCTAGAATTCTATATTTTATTTTGGGAAATTTTGCTTGGATATTTTTATCAGTGTGGATTTTAGATTTTCTATCACAAGGTAGAAAAATATTATTTTGATATCAAAATCTATGTCATGATATTAAAACTAATTACGCGGATCTTTATTACATCATTTATCTTTTTAATATTAAAAATATATTTTTAACGTATCTATATATGGTCCTTAATCTAGTACAAACAAATAATATTGTAGCCTCTCTTTGTCAATTACTATTTTTGATTAAATGTTTCTTTTTAAAGTCGTACTTACCCATAATAATAGGATCAGAGAAATCTAATTTTGTGTTACTTATTAAAAATATGATTGTTTTATTGTGGGAAAATACTAGTTTTACTAACAAAAACAGTTATATTAGTTTATATTTTTCGAAACTATTACTGAAAAAGTAATGGAGTTACAAAATCGAAGATCTTCTAGTACAATCCTTATAATCAAACATCAAAAACAAATTATCAAACAATGTGGTAACAAATATTCTTGCTAGAAGAAATGGATTGATCAAGGGACCGTTAGTCTAATTTTTGAAGTTTAAAAACGAAAACTAGTTTTAGTAAGATGATTGATAACGTGACAGATTCATATGTATAGTAATTTTCTATTAATATGGAGACAAGCATCATTTTCTTTGATATCACGACTACTAAAATTGATTAGTACAAACGACAATAGCATATAAACAAATTTTGAGATACCCATTGATCCGAAGACTTAGATGAAAAACATGCGGATATCAACTTGAGTAAGAAGAGAATGTGATAAGTGGAAAGTAGTTTGTTGTAATGTTTAAATAGGTTGACGGAGGGAGGAGACAACAGAAAATCATTTTACTCTTATTACAAAAAGTTATCAACTTTATGATTAACATAATTAGGCGAAATAGCAACTAGAAAACTCTCACAGAATTTTCTATTTTTACAAGTATACTGTTTCCTTGTAAAGTCATGAATATACTTTTGTGCAAAAGAAGTTCAAGATATGGTTCACCTCATTTCAAACTCCCTCATATAACATTCAAATGTATCAAATGCATGTCGGATAAGAGCATTTTAATGTATGGAGAATCAAAATTTCAAATCATAAAATGCCCAAAATATTCACTTGTATTAAATAACATTGTACAAATACTCATTCAAGTTAGTACATAAGATTTTACATCAAATCTTAGAATCGATTGTATTTTAATTGTTTTAAAAACTCGTTCAGTTGAATTAGTATGAAATTAGTATCTGACTTATTATTTTATTTTTTCATTAGATTCTTAATAAATGTATTTTGATTACCAAAAACATGAAGCAAATTTATTGAAATCTAAAATAAAAGAACAGTGTATAAAATCTCAATGTAATTAACTTGATTCAGGTTTTTGCTTTATATATATATATATATATATATATATATATGTTTGACAATTTTCAGAAATACCAATAAAAAATTTTGTTTTGTTGTAAAAAAAAACAATTTTTTTTAGATTAATTTACAGAAATACACTTAAAAGGACAAAAAATTTTACATTTACACCTGTCTTTTAATGGTTCTCAAATATACACCTCCTATTTGCACAAAAGTCGAAAATGCCCTTTTTATCTTTTAAGAAATAAACCCTAATAGGGTTTAAGGTTTAGGGGTTATGGTTTAGGATTTAGGGTTTAACTGTTAGGGTTTAAGGTTTAGTGATTAGGGTTTAAGGCTTAGGATTTAGAGTTTAATTATTAGGGTTTAGGGTTTAGCTATTAGGGTTTAAAGTTTAGGAATTATGGTTTAGGGTTTAGGGTTTAACGTTTAGGGTTTCTTTTGTTCTAGGGGTATAATGGTCTTTTTCATTATAAAGGGAGGTGTAAAAATAAAAAAATTTCAAGCAGGGGTGTTTTTGAAAAACAGACAATACAAATGTGTATTTTTGTAAGTCTCCCTTTTTTTAAGAATAAGAATACATACTTTATATTTTGAAGAATACCAACACATATTTTATTTTTTCAAAAGTACTACAAAACCAAACCTAAACTTTAACTACAAAAAATAAGTCGTCAACCCTAAAACTAAATCATAAAACTCATAAGTGAAACCCTAGACTCAAATACTATTCAGAAGCTTAAAATATTAATTTCTTAATTTTTAAAAATCATTTCTAGCTAGTGTTTGTGTTATTTAAAAAAAACATTTTAGTGACATTTTTTTTTAAATTATGATTTGCGATGTGATGCTGTTTGTAACAAAAATTTATTTTAATTTAGTGGAATTTTGTGGAAATTCTTTTTTTTTAATCTTTATTAGTTTGACTTGCCACCATGGTCCATGAAAGTTCAGAGGGAGCAAGGGGGTGATTGTTTTGAACTGTGGCTTTAAAAATTTATTTTAGACTTTTACTTTAAAAACTTTAATGACTTTTGCTGTTAAAAAAAATAAAGTTAGATATTGTAGGCTGTTAAAAATTTAACGTGAAAGAGTAGAAAATTTAAAAAATGGCTGTCAGTGATTTCAGGAGAAGTTTTAGGACTTTCAAGACTTTTAAATTTTTAAAGTTTGATTGGAAAAAATCTGACTTTATTTTTTTTAAAGTCATCACAGTTTTAAAAGCTCATATGCCAATCACCCCCATGGTTTATAACAAATTGAAAATTAAAAATTGAAACAAAAATGCCACAAATCACAGGTTAATCAATGAATGTAATCCTAAATGTCATTGTTTAGTGTTTAATTCATTGAATTTACTTGCCGCCGACTCATTGGAAAGCAATTTGCTAATGAAATGTCATTGTTTAGTGTTTAATTCGTTGAGGATTTGGTTTCTTTTATTTCTTTTTTCAAGTAAAAGATAAACATAAGTTGTAATACTATATTTTTAAAGAGGCAAAATAAGGTTAGGAACAATTCTTAACTCAAAGAGGTAAGGCATGACTTTTGATTTAATACAAATAGTCCAAAACAAAAGCTCTCAACGAGTTCAAAAAAGCACAAATCCTATGAAATTTTAGAGTCAATATGATTTTTGCATATGACGTAGCACGAACTACACCAATTGGTATAAGACTCCAACGCTTTAATTCAATTAAAGCTTAGTCCAATGTGATTTATTTACCATGGCGCCTCGTTGTAATGTCTTGGGCTTGGAGGAAAGGCCCAAGAAATTGTCTAAACCTACTGAAAATCCTAACCCTAACTATTTAACTGCCAAACCTAAAAGAAAACCTAAAACCTATTCTTTTCTCCTCCTTCTTTGTTACTTGTCGAGAAAGAGAGAGAGCTAGAGAGGAGAGAGAACCGCGAGAGAGAGAGAAGGAAGAGAGAAAGAGAGAGAGATGTCGCCAAGGGTGGAGAGAGAGAGGAGACCGAGCAACATGGAGGAGAAGAGAGAGAGAGTTCGCCGAGGAGGAAGGAGAGAGAGGAGAAAACCGAGGAGAGAAGGGAGGGAGAGGGAAGAGGAGAAGGAGCCGCGGCCAAGGGAGGTGGGAGGAGAGTCACCGCCGAGGGAGAGGAGAGAGGAGATGTTGTGGCAGAAGAGGAGAGGAAGAAGGGTTCCACGGCGGAGAAAGGAAGGGAGGAGAGAGAAGCCGCGGTGGAGGAGAGAGAGAGAGAAGATCGACGGCGAGGAGAGGGAGAGAGAGGGGGGGGGGCCAGCCGCGGAGGAGAGAGAAAGAGAGGAGGAGATCGAGAAAACCCTAACCTTAGGAGGTACGAAGAAGCTTGGGGAAGAAGGTAATTTGGAGGAGAAGTCTCTTGGGGGTCGAAACCCTAGATCTACTGGTGGAGAGGAGAGACCAAGTCCGGAGGTACCGAAAGACCTGAAAGAGGACATCCGGATACTGCGAATGATTCGAGATGGAGAGCCTAGTACCCGCGAGACTAAGGATGAGTTTGAGTCTTTGATGAAGCTGCTGGGAGAACTCGAGGGGTTACGCCAGACCATCCACTGGAGGGAGACTGAGGTCCGGGATCAGCCTAGGATGGACACCACCTCCCGGGTTTTAGTTGAGCCGGAGACACCGGAGGAGATGAAGCACCGCAAAGGAAAAGGGAAGCTGGAGGAAGAAGAGGACGAGCATGAGATTAAGAGACGGAAGCTCACCCACTACTTTGACAACCTAGGGCGGCATCTGGCTTGTGTCAGAGATTGACCAGTGGGTCTGCAGCCGGCATCTTGGCAAAGGGGAGGGCGTATTCTAAATTACCTAGTTTGGAATCTATATTAGGATGATAGTCTACGGTTAAACCAACCAATGTCGAGCTATATGAATCGACATGAATATGTTGTTTGTATTGTGTATTGAGATATACTACTATACTTCTAGAGTGTGAATGCGTGTTTGGTCGCTAAGTCGAGCATAGGTAGATGGATGTGATTGCTTGATGAGAACCTAGAACTGCTAAAGTGATGGAATAGGTTAATATGGTATTGTTTGAGAATTGCGAAAGAGACATATATTGCATGTAAACCGGCGAGTTGCTTCGTGTAGCAGGGAAGGTGAGTACTTTGTAGGTTGGCGTGAGAGACTCCGGGGGAAGGTGAGTACCTCAGGGTGGGGTGGGAATGGAGAGTTNTCCCCCCCCCCCCCCCCGTGAGCTGGCCTTGGTACGGGAAGGTGAGTACCTCAATGCCGGAGTGTTGGTTGTTGCATGATGATATGGTGTGATTGTGGTAGTTGCTTGATCAGCACCTTAGGTGCTTGTTTGGGGGGGGGGTTGTGGTTTAGGTTTAGACTGTTGACCAATCTAGTTTTCAGGTGAAGTAGTTTAGGGTGTTCTCTCACCGAGTGGCTTATTGTCGGGAAGTCACTCACCCATCCTTTTTCCTTTTCTTTTTCAAGGAATTGTTTTGCAGGTTGATTTGAGATGATGTTTAATGTGGGAGTTGGTGGTTTTGCAAAAAGATTTGGCTTGTACCGGTTGGTTAACTCCCTAACCGGGTTAGGGACGTTACACTCGTAGCCACAACAGAAGAATTATATGAATTCCAACAACCTTAAAGTACTTGTTCTCTTGGTTTGCAAGAGTCTTTGCAACTCGTTGGAGAGAATGCAGTGGCCATAGTCTTACAAAAACAAGAGGAGATTCGTCGTGGAACCTTGTCTTTGATTGTAGACTTGTAGTTGTCGACTGCCAGAGGCCCCTAAAATATTGGTTTTGCTCATCTTGTACAATCAATGGTAAGGTGTGCAGTTAATCATTGATTCGGGTGTTGCACTAATGTGATTGCTAGAGATGTTGTTCGCATGCTTGTTTACCACTTTAGTTAGATTTTTACTTTTTTATTTGCTGATTTTTAGCTCTTTTTTAATCTTTAGAGGTATTTGTCTCGTATTTGTGATTTTCGGTACCAAACAGATCAAACATTAAAAAAATGAGAAACCTGTCAAATAGACCTCATTCATATTTCCAACCATGTTTCAAAGATGGATCGAAAATGCATAGCTCAAACGCTCGAGTTTTGCATCTTACCAATCTAGAACGAGGGTCTTGCTTTCAATGGATTGAGCTGAAATTTGGACACAATATAAAATTTTGAGTTAGCTTTCAAATGTAAGTTGCATGAAGTCATTTGGAGTTGGGACCAAGAAGTTACAATCGACTGAATGGAGATATGCATGTTTACCTCAGAAATGAAGCAAGAGGAGCACTTGGAAATTCTCACCGGTTGACGTACATATTCCCACCGATTTTGAGGTCATTTTTTACCTAGATTAATAGAAGGAGATTTTTGTTCAGAGACAGAAATCACTTGATATCTTTCGGTTCAGCTAATCGATTTCAATTATGTCAAAACCTACTTAACAAATGGCGATCTAAGGAAGACCTAGCATTATAAATACTTGTATTTACCCTCTAGAAAAAGGAGAGTCACAAATTTTAGATCAAGAGTCGAGTTCATCTCAAAGATTTTTAGTTTTTCTTTCTTCTTTAGTTTTGAGAGGTTCTTTGGAGAAGATCTCGACTTGTACTTCGTTATAGAGAAGATTTCTAAACTCATACTCTTAATACATGAAGATTTCATTGATTTATTGTTTATATGTTTCTTGCTTCATGTATGAGTAATTCGTTTGTTAGGTTTTAGGCTTTTCAAAGAGATCATGTCATCATAAGTTGCTAAGTGTTTCACTACAAGAAATCAGATATTTAGAGACGAAAAAACTGGTTGTCGCTATTCCGTCGCTAAAGTAGAGAGTAATTTGCGACGAATTAGCGACGTTTTTACCAGTTGTTGCTAATTCGTCGCTAATTTACGACGTACAAAAATAGTCTCTATTTTGTCGCAAAATAGGGACAATTTAGCGACGAAACATATTTCCCTCGCAAATAAGAGACGTTTTAGCGAGGAACTGGTATTTCCTCACAATTTAGAGACGAATTAGCGACTGAAAATCATTTGCCTCTATTTAGACGGAAATTCGTCTCTATTTTTGCTACAGAATTGAAACCATACATGAAATCGTAAACNTCCATTATGTGGACCATTTATCGTTAAAGATATAACCGATATCGGAAACACAAAACCGTAAACGGAAAAAAATTCCCAGATTTAGAGACGAATTAGAGAGGAATTGTCTCTAATACGTCTCTAAATTTAGTGATAAACCCTAAAACCTAAAACACTAAATCTTAAA
>OVAN01012539.1:0-13632 GCA_900406275.1 Anastatica hierochuntica | reverse complement strand
TTATAAAAATATATTCATAGTCTGCGCACGGCGCGGACCGATCATCTAGTTAAATATTTGTTTCTAGGCAGATTAGAGCATCTTTATCAATGANATCAATGAGTTTCTCAAACAAAGTTTCTCAACAATAAAATATTAATATTTTAAAATATGTTAATTATATGATTAAAATTTAAAGTTAAATTGTGTTGTAGTCCACTTGTATTATGACATATGGAGAGATGGTCTCTCAACAAGAAATTAAGAAACTCAAGTTTCTGACCTTCTCTCTTACTTTTATATTTTTATTAATATTTTTGGTTAAGAAACTTAGGAAGATACTCCCAATGGAGATGCTCTTAATAATACTTATGGATGGATAAAATGGCGAAAGCGGTGAGCGACGCGCTCTAAAAGCGTTGCGTCAGGTCGAAGCAAAATCCCCCAACGTTATTTGGACGCTAAACGAAAATCTATTTCCCTTTATAAATCCCTAACTTCATCCCTTAAAACTCTCCCAAACTCTCTCATTTCTCAAACAATTTTCTCACAGAAAATCGAACTCCTCTTTCTATTTTCTATCCTAAGAAATTTTCCAAATTGGTTTCGATTCTACCCAGAAATTTGCGGTAACGATCTTTTCTGATTCGACTGAGAGAATTCAAAAGAGGAAACTTGTTCTTCTTCTTCTTCTTCTTTTTCTCAACCTTTCCGATTTCTTCCAATATTAGCTGATCGAATCATGGGCACTTCTCAGAGTCGGGAAGATCGGATCACCGATTCGGATACGGATTCTGATTCAGAGTACTATGAAGATGATGATGATGATCAGTACGATGACGCAGACGTCTCGAAGAAGCAAGGATCGTCTTCTTCTGCTTCTGGTTCTAACCTCACAGGACCATCTGATTCTTCTTCGTCTCCGGGACTATCTGAGATTGAGCAGCAGCTAAAATCCTTGAAGTTGAAACCCAAGATGAAAAACGCGGTAAAGCTTTACCGCCATATCGGTGGAAACACACCCAAAGCGAAATGGATCATCTCCGATAAACTCACATCATACAGGTTCGTCAAGACGTCGGCGACGAACGGAGAGGATATTGATGGTTATGATGATGGTGAAGAATCAGACGAAGGAGGTGAGTCCTTTTGGTTTCTGGGCGTTGGTTCTAAGGTAAAAGCTAGGGTTTCTACGGATATGCAGTTGAAAATGTTTGGAGACCAACGTCGGGTTGATTTTGTGAGTAATGGAGTTTGGGCTTTGAAGTTCTTGACGGATGAAGATTATAGGAGGTTCGTTACAAGGTTCCAGGACTATCTGTTTGAGAATGTGTACAAGGTGAAGGCAACGGAGGAGAGTAGGATCAAAGTTTATGGGAAAGATTTCATGGGATGGGCTAATCCTGAGGCTGCTGATGATTCTATGTGGGAAGATGCTGAAGCTCCACCGGAGGAAGAGGAAACTCAGGCGAAGAAAAACTCGGATTTGACGGAAGAGTTCGAAGAGGTGGCTAATGGTGGAGTTCAGAGTTTGGCTTTAGGAGCATTGGATAATTCGTTCTTGGTGAATGATTCAGGGGTTCAGGTTTATAGGAATATGGAGCGTGGGATTCATGGGAAAGGTGTGTGTGTGAGATTTGATACTGGAAGCTCGAAATTTGGATCGGGTTCGAGCCAGACGACACCGAACAAGGCTCTGTTGATGAGGGCAGAGACTAATATGATGTTGATGAGTCCGGCTAAACAAGGGAAACCACACTCGACTGGTGTTAAGCAACTCGATATAGAGTCAGGGAAGATTGTTACGGAATGGAAGTTTGATAAAGACGGGACCGAAATCACAATGAGAGACATAACAAACGATACAAAAGGGTCACAGCTAGATCCATCAGAATCTACTTTTTTGGGATTAGATGACAATAGGCTGTGTCAATGGGACATGAGGGACAGGAGAGGTATAGTGCAGAAGATCGATTCGCCCATCTTGGAATGGACTCAAGGGCATCAGTTTTCTAGAGGAACAAATTTCCAGTGCTTTGCAACTACCGGGGATGGGTCAATCGTTGTGGGATCGCTTGATGGGAAGATAAGATTGTACTCAAAGACCTCAATGAGAATGGCAAAAACGGCTTTTCCAGGGCTTGGTTCACCGATAACACACGTGGATGTTTCATATGACGGGAAATGGGTATTGGGAACAACGGATACATACTTGGTTCTTATATGCACCCTTTTCACAGACAAAGATGGCCGGACAAAAACAGGTTTTAGCGGAAGAATGGGAAACAAAATACCAGCGCCAAGGCTGCTGAAGCTAACACCACTAGATTCACACTTGGCAGGAAAAGATAATAAGTTTCATGGAGGTCACTTCTCATGGGTAAGTTTTGCTTTACTCTTTAGAGATTACAACTACTGATTGTTGTTATAAAGCCAAATCTCACATAGCCATTGTTGTGTGTTTGTGAATGTCATTTGCAGGTAACAGAGAGCGGGAAGCAAGAAAGGCACATCGTGGCAACGGTGGGGAAATTCAGTGTAATATGGGACTTGGAGCGGGTGAAGAACAGTGCGCACGAATGCTATAGGAACCAGCAAGGGCTGAAGAGCTGTTACTGCTACAAGATATTGTTGAAAGATGAGTCAATTGTGGAGAGCCGGTTCATGCACGATAAGTTCTCGTCCTTCTCCGGTAACAAATCTCCAGAAGCTCCACTTGTGGTTGCCACTCCTCAGAAAGTCAGCTCCATTAGCCTCTCTGGAAGACGATTGTGATGAAAACACACATTCTGTATCTGAAACTTCCCCCCATGTTTGGCTATGTAATGAATTTGGTTGTGTAACGTTTGACTTCTTTTTGTGTTTGTGTGAAGGTTTGTGGTTGAATTGACAATTGGCTTTGGTCAAATATGACTCCTTGAAACAGCTTTTATATGTGGTTTTTTAAAACTCAAATTGGGTATTGATTTGGTTTCATAATTCTTTCTTGACATCACATACATTTTTTTTTTTTTTGTGAACAACGCAATGTTAAGTACAACTATATACAAACCATAGAAAAAGGAACCTAGTTTTGTGTTTCTCTAGTATGTATGTTAAACGATTCGTTGTTTAGACGCTGCGGCAGCGTCCAGCGATCAGAAAAAAAGACACGGGACTGAAGGCAAACGATATGTGATGAGAGAAAACCTGTCGCTGAGGATGGTAATAATGCTTATTAACTCCGGAGGTGATGCCGCTGAATTTTTCGGCGACTTGAAGTTTGTGTTGATCCGAAAGAAATTAGTCGCTGCGATCGAAATAATAATATATTAATTCAGTTTTGTCTTATACTTTTTGGTCTCTGTAGCTTGACGCAGCGTCTTAACAACGAACAAGGCTATTAATATATGGATGGAGTGGTTATCAAGTAGCTCTTAATCTAGTGGCGTTGGCAATGAAGTCATGATCCTTGCGACGGTCTTTGAATAATTTTCCGGGATCTAAGATAATGTACAGCTATGAGCGATCAAAATTTTAAGTGGCTAATTTTTCTAGCGACATTAACGAAACAAACAACATATAGCTAGTCGCTGTTGTCAACGAGCAGGGCCNGGGCCAAAAAAAAAAAAAAAAAAAAAAAGAGGCGCTTGAGCGTGAGCAAGAAAGTAAGTAGTGACGGCCCATTAAAGGCCCATTATGATTGAAGGTCCTGATGGTAATAGATTCCTTAATCCAGATACCGATTCCATTGTCGAGGAACTCAAAAAACGCCGAAGAGACCTCCTTTCACTCTGAAACAAAATCATCCTAAACAACCTCAAGAATCAATCTTCTTCTTCTTCTCCCTCTACAACCATCTGATAATTGTTTGTTGATTGTTTGAATCGGAGGGAGAAATCAATTATAGAACTTTGAGTCACCTTCTTGGCGGAGAGAAAGAAAGAGAGATTTCAACTTCATCATCATCCTCTCTCTAGGTCTTACGGTTTCGCCCTTTCACATCACCACACCATCGATCCTCCAATTCCCACTTTGCAGGTTCAAAACTCTTCCTCTTGATTTCTTCAATTTTCATCATTTGGATTCAAAACCCAAAAAACTTCCAATTTGGGGTTTGCCTTTGTGTTGTTGTTGCGATTCTTTTCAGTATTTGATCATCAATGTGTATGTGCCATTTGTTTGCAGCAAGCACAACAATGTCTGGCTTGCTCGAAGGTATACCTGATGCTGTTGCTTTGAGATGTCTCGCTCACGTTTCCTTAGACCTTCATCCGAATCTAGAGCTCGTTTCTCGATCATGGCGAGCAGCTATACGCAGCGACGAGCTTTTCAAAGTCCGTAAAGAAGTTGGATCTTCGGAGAATCTTCTCTGCGTTTGTGCTTTCGATCCTGAGAATATTTGGCAAGTCTATAGCCCTCATTGCGATCGCTGGCTCACTCTCCCTCTCCTTCCTTCCAGAACCCGCCACCTCTCTCATTTCGGAGCTGTCACCACCGCCGGAAAACTCTTTGTCTTAGGCGGAGGCAGCGATGCTGTAGATCCCTTGACGGGGGACCACGACGGTACGTTTGCTACGGACGAGGTCTGGTCTTATGACTTTGTGCAGAGACGGTGGACTCCACGCTCGCCAATGCTCGTGCCTCGTGCTATGTTCGCCTGCTGCGTTCTCGATGGAAATATTGTTGTTGCTGGCGGCTTCACCACTTGTCGAAAATCGATATCTAGAGCGGAGATGTATGATCCCGAGAAGGATGTCTGGACTTCAATCCCCGATCTCCACCGGACTCATAACTCAGCATGTTCGGGTCTAGTGGTCAAAGGGAAAGTTCACGTTTTACATAAAGGGTTATCTACGGTTCAGGTTCTTGAGAGTGTTAAAGTCGGATGGACTGTGAAAGAGTATGGCTGGCCTCAAGGTCAAATTGCTGTTGTTGATGACGTGCTTTACGTGATGAGCCATGGACTAGTCTTAAAGCAAGAAAAAGATGGCACTTGGAAGATGGTTGCCTCGGCTTCCGAGTTCAAGTGGAGGATTGGAATGGCCATGACAAGTTTGAGTGATGAGATTTTGATCATAGGAGGAGTCATTGGACCTGATAGGTTCAACTGGGATATCAAGTCGTTGTCGGACGTCGATGTTTTGACAGTTAAGAGTGATCGTCCAGCATGGCGGAAGGTCGCGCCAATGACAAGGTGTCGTGGGACGATTCTAGGCTATACGCAGTTGACAATCTGATGATATGGGAATGTGGTTTTGAGGCGATCTCTTTTCTGTTTTTGTTTGTTTTGTACGTCTTTTATTTCTTTCTTGTTTGTCAAAATGTTTTGGTTATTGTTTTCCAAAATACTCTTTGAGCCTGAAAAAGAAGATAGCGAAGTTTAAAGAAAACCACTGTATTGATTTGTACTAGTACTGTTATATCGACATCCAGGTCCGAGCCAGACATTACCAATCAAGACTTTTGATGAGGGCGGGGACTAATATGATGCTGATGAGTCCGGCTAAACAAGGAAAGACATTTTCAAGTGGAGTTCGGCATAGAGGCGGATAAGACCGTTATGGAATCGAGACAGACAGGGACTGAAATCAAAACGAGAGACCTAACAGATGATACAAAAGGGTCGCAGCTAGATCCATCAGACTCGACATATTGTGGGATTGGCAGACAATAGGCTGTTTTGTCAATAGGACATGGGTGACAGGAGAGGTATAGTGCAGAACATTGACTGGGCGCCCATCTTATGGTCTCAAGGCCATCAGTTTTCTAGAGAGACAAATTTCAAGTGCTTTGCATCCGCGGAAAAGATAATGTTTCATTGCGGTCACTTCATATGGGTAAGCCTCACTTCACATAACTGATTACAATTAAGGCTTGCTATGTACAGCCAGATCTCAGTCTTTGTTGTGTGTTTCTGAATGTCACTTGCACAGGTAATGCAGAGGCGGGAAGCGCAAGAGGCACTTCGTAGCAACACTGGGGGGATTCAATGTGATATGGGACTTGGAGAGTGTGAAGACCAATGGGCACGAGTGCTATTAGGAACCAACAAGGGCTCAAGAACTTTGAGAACCACATTGTGTATCCGAAACTTTCCATGTTTTTGTATTTGGTTGTGTAGCTATTGCCTTCTTGTAATCTGAAGTTTGTGTTAAATGACATTTGGCTTTCTTCAAATATGACTCCTTGAAACATCTTTGTATGTGGTTTGATTCAACATTGAAAATATGACTGGTTTCATAATTTTTCATGACTTGGTTTTGCATATCTCAGATACACACATTTTATGAACAGCTACTGTCTACAGTTAGATCCATCAAGATTGTAATTTTGTATACAAAGACGAATTACATTTCGAATACATGAAACATGAGTTTCTGTTTTTCTTTCGTATATATATTTGTCTAATGTCGAAAACGGCTTCGACCAATATAAACCTGAAAGTGGAAAAGCGAGAGATATATATAAACATTTCTGATTATTGGTTTGACCTGAGCTCTAATCAATAATAACAAATTCTTCAGCAGCTAAAGGGTTTAGTTGGAGAAGTGGAACCGTGTTCCGTATTTGTCATGCTTGCAAGCCTAATCATCATCTTCTGAATCTATCATTGGCAAGAACATATGAACAAAAGATTATAACCCAGAAACTCAAGTGGATTCTCCACAGTACACAGCCGACACAACACATACAACAGTGAAGAGCATAATAGCTTTTGCGGTTTTGCAAACCAGTGAAGAAGTATTTTTCTCATAAAGCTATAGTTGGTTTACCGATAGAGAAAACTAACCTAGATTCACATGACCATTCCATTCAGAACCGAGCATCGTTAAAAAAAATATAAAAGCCTTATCGGATCTTATGTCTTCTCCAACTTTTCCTCTGTTCCTAAGAGCACGTCCAATGCTAAAGGTTTCCGAGTCCTTAGCCTGATTTACGAACAAAAAATATTAAAAGATAGGCGGATCTCACATAATGCTA
This sequence comes from Anastatica hierochuntica, assembly GCA_900406275.1. NCBI lineage: Eukaryota > Viridiplantae > Streptophyta > Magnoliopsida > Brassicales > Brassicaceae > Anastatica > Anastatica hierochuntica. The sequence continues at coordinate 6,690 of OVAN01012539.1, read as the reverse complement.
AGAAACGGATCCTTAAATCTCTTAATTAAGGATTTCTTAAATTGTTCGCGGGTCCCGTTGACACGTGGCAGCCCGCGATTGATTTTTTTTATATTTAAAAAATAAAAATAATAAAAAAAACCTAAAAACTACTCCTCAAAAACTGTGTCTTAAGAAACACCATTGCTGATGCCCTAAGTATTGAGATTTAATTCTATTTGTGTGATTAATTATACAAGGAAAAAATTAAATCTTAATAATACTTGTTGGAAGAGTTAGTCAAACAAGAGATATAAGAAGAAAGTCATAATGGCCGTTGAGAGCAATGAAGAGAATCATTCTATTTTGAGTAAGGAAGATCACATGTGTGACTTAAGAGTTCAACAACAAAGAGGTGTCCCTTTGAGCTACTCCTAGCCGTTGGGAACAAACCAAGAAGATATCCCTCTCTCTTAATTAATATTTGTACTACGAAGTTTGAATGTAGTTTGATATTTTACTATTTTTTATTTCCTTTAGTAGCTCTATTGAAGAACTACTCATTGTAACATTTTGAGATATCATGGAATGAAATAATCTTTCTTCCTTGTTCTTATTCTTAATCTCTTCTCTCTTTCTCAACATTCTTCAATCATACTCTCATAATCTTACTAAACTAACATGGTATGAGAGCTAGATTCCTAAACTCTTCACTTCTTCTCTTGATTATGCATTCTAAAATCTTCCTTTCTACTCTCTTATTTCTCGAGATTTTTTTATTTCTCTTGTTTCCAAAACTTCTCAAACTTTTAATCACAATGGAGAGCAACAAGCTTGAGATATCCATGACCCTCAAGGGTCCAAACTATTTACTTTGGTCTAGGCTAACAAAAGCCGCCTTAGGAGGAAGAGGTCTTTAGAGACATGTTGAAGAATATGAAGCTCCAAAGAGTACTACTCAAGATGAAAGTGGCAATGAACTTGCCATTGTAGATTCAGAAAAATGGAGTCAAGAAAATCAGTTGGTGTTATCATTTTTTCAAAGTTCTTTAGATACACCTATTCTTGAAGCCTACTCCTACTGTGAGAATGCAAAGGAGTTGTGAGATACACTCAAGAAGGTCTTTGGAAACATCTCAAACATAAGCCGAATTTTTGAATTAAAGAGATCTATTAACGAGCTAAGCCAAGAAGGAGTGTCATTCAACCAACACTTTGGAAAATTTAGAGCTTTTTGGGCGGAACTAGAGATGCTAAGGCCAAGCACCGTTGATCCAAAAATTCTCAATGAAAGAAGAGAGCAAGAAAATTTATTTGGTCTTCTTCTCATCTTGAGCCCCATCTACAATGATGTGATTAAGCACATTCTTAGGACTAACATACTTCCAAGTCTTGAAGATGTGTGTGCTCAGATTCAAAAAGAAGAAGGGTCTCTCGGTCTCTTTGGAGGCAAAGGAGAATTGGTACAACTAGCTAACAAAGGGTACTATCAACAAGGTGGAGGCCACAAATTCAAGCAATGGAATGATCAAGAGTACAAACGGTGTGATCATTGTAACAAGGAGGGCCACACCAAGGAGACATGCTGGATATTACATCCCCATCTTCGACCACCAAGACAAACCGGGTTCAAGAATCAAAGGGCACATTACTCAACTAAACCTCAAAGTGAACCGGTGGGAGCCTCTTCCCTACAAACCAAGGAGGAGGAACTCAAAGCCGTGGCTGCCTCAATGCTAAACGCCCAAGCCGAAATGGTGAAAAATCAGATCTTGATGCACTCATCAAAGCACTAAAGGGAAATTCCGGTAATGCAGTTGGTAATTTCTTCCTTGCTTCTAATATTACTAAACCGTTAGTTGTTGATTATGGGGCTTCTCATCACATGATTAGTGACTCTAGTCTTATGAAAGATATAAAACCGGCCTTAGGAAGTGTTATTGTAGCAAATGGTTATGGGGTTCCAATTAAGGGTGAAGGTATTCTTAAGCTATTTGATAAAGAATCAAGGGCTTTATACTTGCCGAATTTACCTTAAATTTGCTATCGGTTAAAAAGACTACTAATGACTTGAATTGCAATGTTGTATTTGGTCCTAATGAGGTTTATTTTCAGGATATTAAATTAAGTAAGTTATTTGGCAAATGAGTAACAAAGGATGGCTTGTACATGCTTGAAGATACTAAGCCATTACCCGAACTATCTCATGTTTTTAAGTCCTTCACGGCCTCTAGTAATGATGTTTTGTGGCATGCTAGAGTAGGACATCCTCATTCTCGTGCCTCAGGACTAATTCTACCTAGTATTTCGGCTCCGAATCATGATTGTGAAGCTTGCATTCTCGGTAAATATTGTAGAACCGTATTTTCTAATTCGTTCACAATCTATGATAATTGCTTTGATCTCATTCACTCGGATGTATGGACTGCACCTTGTTTATCTATAGAGAATCATAAGTACTTTGTTACTTTTATTGATGAAAAATGTAAGTATACATGGATCACATTGTTACAATCTAAGGATAGGGTGTTAGAAACATTTATAAATTTTCATAATTATGTGACTAACCAATTCGATACCAAGATTAAAATCCTTAGATCGAATAATGGTGGAGAATATACAAGCAAAAACTTCAAATTACATCTAGCCAAGCATGGTATCCTTCATCAAACAAGTTGTCCATACACTCCACAACAAAATGGGGGTGGCCGAAAGGAAGAATAGGCACTTGATGGAGGTAGCTCGGTCCATGATGTTCCATACAAGTATGCCTAAAAGGTTTTTGGGAGATGCGGTTGTAACAGCATGCTACATCATTAACCGAGTTTCGACCAAGATCTTACAAGACATCTCACCATTTGAGGTACTAAAAAAAACTAAACCTTCAATCACTCATTTACGTGTTTTTAGGTGTGTTTGTTTTGTATTAGTACCCGGAGAACTAAGGAATAAACTTGAGGCAAATAGTACCAAAGCCATTTTCATTGGTTATTCAACAACACAAAAAGGATATAAATGTTATGATTCAGAGACAAGAAGGGTATTGGTCTCACGAGATGTACAATTTATAGAGTTTAAGAGCTATTATGATGAGAAAGATCTGGAAAGCTTGAAAGATTTGTCAAGTACTCCTTCGGACAGAGCCGACAATCTCAAGAAAATATTGGAGACACTTGGTTTAAGAAACCTTGAGATTTCAAGGAGAACCAGTGGTACCAGTCATACCAGTGGTACCAGTCATACCAGTGGTCCCGAAGCCAGTGGTACAAGAAGAACCAGTAGTACCATTGGTACCAAAGTCCCAAAGGAGAGTATTCCTCTTGATCATGAAGGGGGAAATGATGATGATCAAGAAGAAAAAGAGTCATCAAGTCATGATCAAGAAGAAACTCAAGACCAAGAGGAAGGTCATGAATCTGAAATAAATGAAAGTGAAGAAGAGGAAGAACAAAGGGAGTCGGAGATCAACCCACAAGAGGAGGTTCAAGATTTAAGAAGAAGCACACAGATAAGGAAGGACTCATCAAATTGGAAGAAAGATTATGTGTACTACAATTGTGAAGCTGTAGCACATCCAATTCAAGCCACTTGTTCATTGGTCGTCTATCCTCAAGAACGTCAAGTTTTCATGGCTAACTTGGATGAGGCATACATTCCAAGATCATATGAGGAAGCTAAGGAACATAAAGTATGGAGGGATGCCATAGGAAATGAGCAAAAGGCTATGGAAGATAATGGAACATGGTTTGAATCTGAATTACCTAAAGGGAAGAAGGCGGTGTCAAGTAAATGGGTCTTCACGATCAAGTACAAGAGTGATGGAACCATTGAAAGATACAAGGCAAGACTTGTTGCAAGATGATTCACTCAAGTCTATGGAGAAGATTATATTGACACATTTGCTCTGATGGAAAAGCTTCATACCATTCAGATTGTTCTTTCATTTGCTACAAATATTGAATAGGGTTTATGGCAAATGGATGTGAAGAATGCTTTCTTACAAGGGGAACTAGAAGATGAGGTCTATATGTATCCTCCCCCGGGTTTAGAATCCATAGTAAAACCTGGAAATGCTTTAAGGTTAAAGAAGACTATATATGGATTGAAGCAATCACCAAGGGCATGGTACCACAAGTTGAGTACTACACTAAATGGAAGAGGATTTAGAAGATTGGAGGTGGATCACACTTTGTTCACTCTATCTAGTCCGAATGGGATAATAGTGGTGCTTGTCTACGTAGATGACATTATCATCACGGGAAGCGACAAAGAAGAAGTGGAATCCACAAAGGTATATCTCAAAACCATCTTTGATATTAAGGATTTGGGTGAACTAAAGTACTTCCTAGGAATAGAGATATGCCGATCTAAGGAAGGACTATTTCTATCCCAAAGGAAGTACACACTTGATATTTTGAATGAGATAGGTAAGCTTGAAGGAAGGATTGCGAAGACACCACTATAAGAAGGGTATAAGGTTTTGCGTAAGGGGGAGGTCGATCAGAAGCCATTTGAGGGTGCAAAGCTCTATAGAAGAATGGTTGGAAAGCTTATCTACCTTACGATTACAAGACCGAATATATGCTTTGCAGTGAATCAAGTGAGCCAACATATGAAAAATCCAAGTATACATCATTGGAAGATGGTTGAGAGGATCCTTAGTTATCTAAGTGGCACCTCGGATCAAGGTATTTGGATGAGCTGCAATAAGAACACAGAGATAGTAGGATATTGCGATACGGATTGGGCCGAAGATAGAACTGATATGAGATCAACCATTGGTTATTGCACATTTGTTGGAGAGAATTTGGTCACATGGAAAAGTAAGAAGCAAAAGGTAGTATCATGCTCAAGTGCTAAAACCGAGTATAGAGCAATGAGGAAGCTTACTAATGAGCTAGTTTTGATCAAGAACATTCTCAAGGATCTCAGAATTGAATCATCATCTCCAATCACAATGCATTGTGATAATCAAGCCGCAATACACATTGCTTCTAACTCCGTGTTCCACGAAAGAACAAAGCATATTGAAGTTGATTGTCACAAAGTTAGACACATTGTGGAACAAGGAGTGGTGTTGTCATGCTATATAAGAAGTGAAGATCAATTGGCAGACATATTTACTAAGGCTACAAGCAAGAAAGTATGTGAGTCTATATTCCCAAGACTTGGACTCACTATCATTCGGATATGAAGACCTTTAACCATGATGAATTGTAATCTTTTTCTTAAGTGTGGTTTTGTCCCAAAGGGTTTTCCCACTTAGGTTTTAATGAGGCAATGAGTCATGGTTCCAAGCTTAACTCTAGCATGATCCTATAGTTAAGCTTGAGGGGGAGTATTGAGATTTGATTCTACTTGTTTGATTAATTATACAAGGTAATAATTAAATCTTAATAATACTTGTTGGAAGAGTTAGTCAAACAAGAGATATAAGAAGAAAGCCATAATGGCCGTTGAGAGCAAGGAAGAGAATCATTCTATTTTGAATAAGGAAGATCACATGTGTGACTTAAGAGTTCAACAACAAAGAGGTGTCCCTTTGAGCTACTCCTAGCCGTTGGGTACAAACCAAAAAGATATCCCTCTCTCTTAATTAATATTTGTACTAGGAAGTTTGAATGTAGTTTGGTATTTTATTATTTTTTATTTCCTTTAGTAGCTCTATTTAAGAACTACTCTGTAATGACCCCGACCCGGAATCGAGAGTAAACCGCGTCAATCAACCCGGTTCAGTTCAAACCGAAGGAATCAGTTTAGAAGAACCAAAAACCCTAGGGTTCCCCGCGTCTCCGTCTCCCTATTTAAACGTGCCTTCGTCTCGAGAAATGCATCCATCCGAAAACCGCAATGAAACTCTGTTGAATTTCCGCGAAAACCCGAGAACCGAGCCATCCGAACCCTCGACCGAGCAACCCCGTGCGCCGCAGCCGCCATCCGAACCCTCCCCGTCGCCGTCGTCACTTCCCGAGCTGCCGCAGCCTTCGTCGACGGCCGCAACACCAAACCCTGCCGCGGATCTAGCTCTGTCGCGGCTGTCTCCGTCGATCGAGCCATCCGAGCCTCCGATCGAGCCGATTCCGTCCACCCGTGCGTCGCAACCGTCGATCCGAGTCTCCCAGCCTTCACCCGAGCCCGATCAACCCTCCCAGCCGCCGTCACCGTTGAACCGTGAGCCACAGACCACCGCCGAGCCTCGCGAGCCCCCAACCGAGCCATCTCTCCACCGATCATCACGAACCGCGACTCCTAGTCGCCACGTGGTCGAATCCGTGGGTCTACCGTTGCGTTTTCGCCGCCGCCGCTAATCGCAAGCTGAGCGTTTCCGCGGTTTTGGCGTTTCGCGTTTAGCGTTTTCGTTCATTTCCGCTATTTTCCTTTTCTGCGTTTCCGTAATTATTTTCGTAGGATCTAGATCGTTTCCGTAGCTTTCCTCGCTCGGTTTTAGGAGTTTCCATTTATGGAAACTTTTCATTTTTGNTTTTGAGCCGGTTCCGGATTAAGGTCTAATCCGAGTTCCTTTTGGTTCAGGTCCAGAAGTTCAGTAGTTGTTCCGGAAGCCTCCTGTGTCCAGTCTCCGGATCTGCAGTTGCCAAGGTGAGGCGCTATTTCTGTAGCAAATCCCCCGTAGAATTGCCTTAGAATGTTATTCATTGCTAACATAGGGTTAACGCGTCTTGGTTGTTGTCCTGTTTGAGAGTCGGGTCAGTCTGTCTGATGCTTGAACTAGAG